>VUQI01015980.1:2168-20699 GCA_015106735.1 Paratilapia polleni
GGGGGGGGGCATACATACTGAAAGATTATGTTTAATGAAGTATTCATTTACTCAGCCATGCAAAGCCCTTTTAGTGTGTGTATGTGGACGGTCTTTAGCCCGTGATTCATGTGTCTCGGGGACTATGTGATGTAACTTGCATGCATTTTGCATGTAAAGTGGTTGCCGCAAGGGATGTGTACGTGTGTTGGAGTGTGTATTGGTGTGTATATTCAGAGCTGCACATGTAATCATATTAAAATGTGTTTTTAGCTTAAACATGGCTTAAAAGTTTTCACGTAGAACACAACTCGTTAATGGATGGATCCACAAGTAGTGCTCTTACATGGTGGATTTGTAGCACTTATATAGCAGCCCGGTTAGCTCAGTCAGTAGAGCATGACACTCTTAAGGTGCTTTCAGACTGAAGAGTTCTAGGGACTTCCTGAGGGTAATTACCTACATGGGAGCTCCTCAGAGATCTACATACCTTCCGGGGTTATTTTCTGCTTGCATTTGCACCAGTGATAGAAGTGCTAACGTGACATAATAGCCAACTGGCAGTCAGCAACAACTATAAGCACAACAACAAGATGGAGGATTTCGTGATCCGAGTTCTTTTTGTTGCTTGTTGTGGGTTTCGTGAAAACAAAGGCATTAAAGGCAAGGTTTCTGCCAGAAAAGTTGTTAAGTTCGGCAGCTGTAACCAGTCTGAGGGGGAGGGCTGCAATTCAATGTGTATCTCTATCCACCCGCTACAATGCTATTATGCTAATGTCAAATCAATTCACTGGACTGAGTCAATGCAGTTCTTCACACACACATCATAGCCATGTTTCAGTTTCTTAATTTTCTCTATACATTCTTTCACTTTGTGATGCTAAAAGTAGCAAGTTGAAAGGAAAGGCAAGCTAAAAGTCTAATTTTGATGAGTCCACATTGTGCTTCATTCCTCTGTCGCATATAGGTTTAACATAGCCTGGACTTCAGTGTCAGTCCATTTCTCCCTTTTGTGTTTCGGTTTAAGAGCTAACCATTGCTTACACAGCTGATGCTCACATGCTTTTTTTATACGCTTACGTCTAGACCGATCACCTTACACTGCATCATTCAAAAGTTTGTCTTGTTCTGGAGAGTACCTGCCCCAGATTAGGAACTAAAGCAGTCCCTGAAAACCCTGTGATGCGGACACGCAAAAAAGGCGTCAGTTCCTTGAAGAATTACGAGAACTCTGAAAACGTTCCTACTCTGAATGTACCTTTAATGTCAGGATCATGGACCATAGGCCGACATTGTATGTGAAGTTAATGGGAGCTCAGACTCAGGATGTAGAGCAGGTTGTTGGGGTGATTTCCAGTGCACATGTCTTTGTCCAAGAGACATTTATGGTTGGCCAGTCAGAAGACTCACTGACTGATGAACATATAGAAGAAAATGGTCATCAGTGCGTAACTGGTCAGTGATTACAGATTCACTTAGAAACGTTATAACTGAATGTTAAGGAAAACAAAAACTAGATCTTAAAAGTGGACCTATTATAGTTTATTGTATTTTCTATTACAATCTTGGAAACTTATATTAACTATGAGCTCAGCGGCCCACCCACCTGCTTTTCAAACCTTCTGTTTGTGAGGTGCAGCCAGTCTGAAGAAAGCTGGGTCAAAGGGAGGACTAAGGGTGGTAAAATGGCTTGTTTTAGACAGTAGATGAGCTGAAAAGGTGCATCTAGTATCAGATAAATAAGGATTATTTTGAACTGTAAATCATGCAAAGCTACTCAAGTCCAATGCAAGATTAGAAATATAGAGAAGAAATGAGAATATTAGGTCCCGCAAAATGCTTGACTTTTATGAAACACTGCTTCATCTCCTGTGGCAATCTCCTTTAAAGGAAAAAGCTAATCATGGAACACTCCGTTTGCAATTTAAAATGAATGCTGCATAATAAGATGCTCAGTTCAGTCCATCAATAATCTTTCTAATCCTAGATTAGAATCGCCCAATCAGTCTAATTAGAATTTAAAGCTGCATTAATGGATTTTTGGCCACTTGGGGCAGCACTACAGGCTAAAAACACAGAGATATTCAATGATCCCCTCATTAATTTGTTTTTCTGAACACACTGGGAAACATGCAGGAAGCAAAGAGTAACATTAGAATTCATTTGGAGTTATAGTTCTGTCTCCTTGATAAGATGTAAGTTAGGCATTCATTCTCTGGTACTGGTTATCAACAATTCCCGAGTTCGTGGAGGGACAGATGCACCGCTAGCTAGTTCTAACATGGTCTGTGTGCTGTTTGGTGCTGTGGCAGGTAATTTACAGTGGCTTCATCAGAGGTTTTACATTTAAATATCTAAAAGACTACTGGTAATAAGCATCTTTATCATATCAGAAGTAGCTGTTTTTGCATGTCATACAAGTAGAAATCCATCAAATACACTTGCACAGACTGCACTGGAATCTTCCAATCTTAACCTTTGGTTTGCTTTTCCTGCCCAGAAATGTACTGTTATGTACTGTTATCTGTTGAAAATTATTTATTGGCCAAATTCCAGTAAATTTTTATTGGTGAACAGAAGGCGGTTGGGAAAATGCATGAAACTACTCAAGAGTTCAGTCAAGACGGATAGTGGTTACAGCAAATATGTTTCTCCTGATACCTTTCCTTGAACTCACTGTAACATTTCTTAAACTCTTGAACAGCATGAGAGTGAACTCTTCTGTCTCACTTTGCGTATCCCCTTTTAAGACGGAAACTAAGCGGTAGAATGAAACCTTACATAACTGCAAACCAAAGAACTCTAATGAGAACAGTCAAAAACATTCAGTGCTGTGGCTGGTATTTATGTAGGCGTGTGCATGTGGGTGTAGGGCTTTGTTATTGTGCTAGAAAGTCTTTGTTACATTCAGAATTTAATGTTAGTTGATAGAGATTTATCGCTGTTAGTCACCGAGTCTTTGCTCTTGGCTTTGGCAAAAGGAAATGACTGAGCGTTTATTGTATCCCTATCCAAATATCAGTTGCAATATTTACCAGCGTAATTGCAACGATGTTTTGCTGTTCATATCACACGAACCTACTGTGCGTGCTTTAAACTCGGCTAACATCTGCTGTAAACGCACTCAGCACACGTTCGCAGGCACCAAGGTTGTTTGAAGTAAGTGACAGTTCTTTTAGCATAATGTGTTGAACCCACTCCAAACACTGATTCACTGAAAACAGCCATAGATCAGTTTCCTGGCAATGACAAACTCCTGACACACTCTGGAGTATGTGTGTGAAATTCAGTGATTCAGCCGCCGTCACACTGAAAGTGCCAATTATTGACGAATAACAGGAGCGACAATCAGAAGGAGATGGCAGGAGAAGGAGAGAGAGAGAGACGGTGAGAGGGAGCGAGTCCGAGGCAGAGCTCAGACTGCAGTGAGGTGTGAGTAGACGACTCAGTATGAGGTCTGTTCTTAATGAAGAGCTTTGTTTAAGCTGTTAAACACAAAGAAAACCCTTCTTTGTGCATAGCCTGCTACACATTTTCAGCTCTGTTGCTTATTGCTACAGTTCCATAGTTTCACATTCAAATTGTTAAAGCTTTTGCTTTAAACAGCTTGTGTGTATGTGTGTGTTTTTTTTTTTCCTGGAAAAGCGTTCCTTTAGGGCACAGAGAGTGATTATTTCATTTTTCAGAAGAAAATTGCTCTTACTCCTGGTTAATGGTTTCCTCTTCAAAGAAATCTTGCAGAAATCATACAAATAAAAGGATTTGATCTAGTTTTACTGCACTGAAGTCTGTTTGGAACCCCGACCAATGTTTCTTGCCTTTGCTCCATTCAGTTTGTAAATTGTAAATTCCAGGCCAATATAGAAGATAATTTTTTTAGGTCTTCCACACGCTTTCTTTGAACATTTAGCCACAACAGATAAACGTCAGACACTGATACTGGTGAATGTGAATTGAATTGAATGAGTCTATGCTGATATCAATTAAAAAGGCTGATATGAAGTTTGGTCAATGTGTTGGTGTACCCCTAGTTTTTGCCATAGGTATATTAATTTTCAGCCTCAACCCTCCCACCCACTAAACCACCTGATTGAAATTAATTCCTCAGCGACCGCCTGGCAACCACAATTTGCAAGGGAAACCACTGCCTGGCAATAACCAGAGTGGTTGCAGGAGGTTGCTGGTAGTTGCTATGAAATTGATTGCTAAAGTCACAGGCACACAGGCCTGGGGAGATGACCCCAGTAATCAATGCTTGTTAAGAAAAAATTAGCTGGCTGGTGAGTGGTTGTGGGAACGATATATGGTGCTGCAACGAAAACCTCCTTGCAATTGCTCTGGTCACTAGCAGATTGTCGTGATTGCCCGTAGTTTTTATGGAAGATGCCAACTTGTCTGCAGACATTCTCCAACTACTTGCTAAGCAGTAGTGAGACTGTGAAGAGTGCAATGAAAACCTGAAATGGAGCTTGTTCGCTTTCAAAATAAAAGTTGCACCTTTTGAAAAGTGTGGGTTCCAGTGGTAAAGCACAACTTTTACTTTGAAATGGAACGATTTCTGTTTCCGGGTTGTGTCACACCTTTTCAAGTTTTACTACAGCTTGGAGAGTAAATGGTGACTGTTTGCAGACAACTCGGCATCTTCCATGCAAACTACAGGCGACTGTGACAATCTGCTAGCAACAAAGCAATTGCAAGGAGGTTTTCGGTACAGCACCCTCTTTGCGACTGATTTCACCCAGTGACAGCCTGCAACCTCCAGCAACCACTTGCCAACCAGTTGGGGAATGCACATTTTTCCCTAGCAACTGGAGGTTGCCAGGATGTCTCTGAACAGTCTCAAGGCCTGTGAGACTGAGGCCTAAGAGGGGTGAAAGTCCAAAAAAGAAATAATAAATAACAGAGGGTCTTTATGTTAAATTATTAATTTATAGTCCAAACTATGACTTCTTGATTTCTTTTGATTGATTTTTTTTTAAAGATTTTTCAGACAGGCTTTCTCTAGAGACACAAACTGTTGAATACATTGTACATTTTTTCTCAATATACCTCATGATAAGTATGCTGTCCTTCAGTAGTCTAGTCCTCAAACGGAACATACTCCACTTTGTTCACAAGAAATATTTTAGATTCCTAAATTGTGGCCTGGTCCATAATTTACTTCACATGCAGAGAAAACCAGGCCTGTATTTGAAACAAAAATAAATAACACGCTTTTATTTTGTAATATTCCCCGTTCTTATGTTAACACCAAACACCTTGTTTCTGCAAGATTAGAATTAAAAGCCTTCCCAACCTTCCCTTTATGTGTAGAAACTCAGAGCAGCAGAGCGGCGAATGCGACAAGGCTCTTATGTTGTACCGATGAAACTGGGGCAATGGAAATGTAAATGAATTTATCATGTGAGTCATTGTACTTGCAGTGGCCAAGTTATATAGGAGAATTCACTGTAGAGGTTAAACTTGCAAAGGTGTATATAACGACGGCTAGAGAACAGACGGAAAATCCAAGGAAAACATCATGCTATTCCAGACACTAATTAACATGTGAGTGAAAATCATACATCCGCTGGAAAGTCCTGTCTGCCTGTCTAACTTTTACATCCAGTGAAAAACCACAGCAGCCTAAACATCAGCACTGATTCTGAGTGCTTGATGTGTGGATCCATGAGCTGTGGTTTGTCTGATCTCTGGTAGATCTATCATGGCTTCTCCACTTACCTGCATAACCTGGTTTCTCTGAGTACCAGGTTACTTCAGTACATGTAAATGCAATGAGTGCATTTGTGGCTCGGGCCTGGCAGCCGCCTCTGTGTGCGTGTTGGCAGCCGAGGACAGGCTAACCTGATACACACCTGGTGAGACTCTGACCACAGTGATTCAGGGGCAAACCGCAAACTCTTACTGTAGACTGCCAGACAGCAGCAAGAAGCTCGCTCGCTGTCTGTGTGTGTGTGTGTGTGTGTGTTTGCTGTGCCTCTGCCTGATTGTATGAATGTTTTTACTGTTTTTAACAGATTCATGTATGACCATTGACTAGTTTGTATGCACTGGAAGAGCGAACATCAGTTTCTCCTTTGTGTTTTCCTTTTTTAATTTTTTTTATTTGTGTAACTTTCTGATAGAGCTGCCAGCTTTTACTCACTTTTTTGTGTTGCTTCATTCCTCTTGTCAGACATGTGTTGTGCACTTCCACCCCTGTGATTCTGGTGGCCTAGTTAACAAATTAATGTGAATCCTGTAAAAACCACAGGCTAGCTCCTCAACAGAGGGAAAAAAAAAGGAGAGTGAGAGGAAAAGAGGAGCAGCAGGGTCTGATGACAGGAGGTAGTGAAATCCATGGAAGGGATGGCGCTTAGACTTTTACAGATGTGCTGTCTTCAAGAACTCATCTGCGGCCCTGTAAAAATCACTTCACAGTGCGTATGTGTGCGTGTCTCACCCGCTCATAATCTTTGTTTTTGCCTGCAGCAACAGTAGTTCCCCTGTCATATTGTCTCTGCTTTGAGAAGCACACGCGTCATGTGTGTGTGCGTTTGTCTCCAGACAACAAATTTGTCACTGATTTTCAATCAATTATTTGTACAGAGAGAACAATTAGTGCAGATAAAACCCGGCAGTTAATTACTGCTGCTTTAGAAAATGTCCTGTCACAAGATGTAAGAAAAAACAAAACAATTCTGTCATTGTCATCTGCACTTAATTATCAGGAATGCTAGTTTGGTTAGGCTGGCTGGTTGTGTGGATACTTGGTTTGTAAAGTGGTGGGTCGGTTGTCTGATTGGATTGTTGTGTTTTTGCCTTTTTGCCTGTTGCATAAAAGACTGCTTGACTCATCGGGTGGTTGGTTGATTTGTTGAAAGATTGGGAAGTTAATTGGTTGGTTGGCTCAATGGTTTGTTGCCTGGTTTATTGGGTTTTTAGGTGGTTAACTAGTTGGCCATTTTCTTGGCTGGTTGACTAGCTTGTTAGAGTGGTGACTGGTTGGTTAAATGGTTAGCTGGCTGATTCTTTGTGGTTTTGTTTCGATAATTTGTTAGACATTCTGCTGTAGGGCTGTAGCTAATAAATAAATAATCGTACTTGGGTGCAGACCAAAACAATCACACTGAGACCCTCTGGAGGAGGTGGTCTTGGTCCAGTTCCAAACAAACTCCAGAGCAGTTTGTTTATGGTGTGAACATGATCTGACCTCGATCCGACCCAACTACCAGGTGTACGCTGCAGGTTTGAGCTAAATGCCTTCCCGTAGCCAGGCATGCTTTGCATTCTGGGATGCGGCAGGGTACCATAGATGTGCAGAGTACATAAACTGTCAGTACGGGCTACAACTCGCTCCCGCCCCAGACAGATCTGACCAATAAGCAGACTGAACGATCTCACGTGGTTTGTAGTGACGCATGAGTTCCTTGGAGTTCGCTTGGAGTTTTCTCTGTGTGAAGAGAAACCGAACCATGGGAAAAAAGCTACAAGTTTACAAAATCATCAACTGATCCAGACCAGAGTAAACAAACTATAGGTGTGAAAACGCCCCGAGTTTGCCAAAATGTATCAAATAACCATGGTTCGTTAGTGAACTGTTGGTTAATGGGAGGTCCACAGCTTAGATATATGCAATATCTGGACAAAAGTATTGGGCGACACCTCTTAATCTTGGAATTCAGGTGTTTTCAGTCCCATTTCCACAGGTGTATAAAGTCAAGCACCTAACCATGCCTTTACAAAAAGAATAGGTGAAAGAATGGGTTGTTCTAAAGAGCTCACTAAATTTGAGCATGGTACTGCCACTGTTGCAGCAAGTCAGTTTGTGAAATTTCTATCCTCCTAGAAATTTCAAGATCAGCTGTAAGTGTAATTATTGCAAACTGGAATTGTTTAGGAACCAGAGGAACTCAGCCACGAAGTGGCAGACCACGTAAAGTTAAAGTTTTACTAGTGCGTAAAAGTCGCCAACACTCTGCTGACTAAATAACTTTAGTTAACTTTTTGTTAGTTAACTTATGGCATAAGTTTCATGGCATGGGCGAGACTCAGTAGTTTAGTCCTCTTGAAAATTTACGTTAACCAAGTGCCATTCTCTTACACTGTAGGAAATGACTGTGGTAGCCGACAGTTTACACTGAAAAAATTGAGATAAATTCCCATTTGATTTTTATTTATAAAATATCAGTCTTGCCTCTTTCGATAATGGTAATAGCTTGCTATGGCTCAAGATTGTGTTTGTTAAGGCATTATCGTGTCGCCATATCGTTGATGTGTTCACCTGTTATGTAGACTTCTAACCTATTGTATTTCCTGGACTTATGGCATGTACTGTATCAGAATAATGAAGGTATTTTTTTTATTATTTTCGCTCTCTTTTAATGTGTTTTTTCTTCTTTGTCAGTCCACCAGTCTCCAATGGGCTGTTCCGTGAGATGGCTGTAAGTTTATGTAGGACTGAGTCCAGGATTTTCCTACCAGCTTTTTCTCATTAGCGTATTGTAGGAGAGTTGAGCTTGGCTACACAGAGTGGCAACAGAAGGGGGTGGGGGAACAGAAGAGAGATGAGAACAGCATGGGTAAGCTATATATTTACTCTTACACAGCAAAATCTTATTGGACATATGCATCGAATTATTGAGCCGTCTTACTGCCATTGCATCTGGCCTATGTCATGACAAATGCTTCGATCTCTTTCTCCTCTCCTTCACCTTTCTGCTAAGTGGTGTCCACTACTTCTTTCTCCATCTTACCACCTGCTTCAGTCATCATATACTTCCCCTCTTTCTAGAAATTTCAGCCACCTGGCTTTCTAAAAACCCATTTTGCAAAAGGTGCTAGACAAAAGATCATGATTGGTTCTTTTCTAGCTTCTTTCCTCTCAGGTTTGCTGTTTCCTTTTTTTTTTCTTTTTTACACATCTCTGTTCCACCTTCTGCTGTGATAACTACACCTCCCCCCTTTCCAGCTGTATTTTTCTCCAGACAGATTGATAAGTTGATGAGCAGCAGGGGATGCCATGTCTGATAGAAGTGCCCTTTTTAGGTTGTGCTACTAACTAAGGACTCCGGTGCTGTTGACACAAACCAGACCTGAGCACTGGCCTTATCTCTGTACCAACTCACACACATACTCACGCACACTTGTCTAGGGATAAACACGTAAAGCGGCAAATCAGTTGACTATCAAATCAGCCCACTGCAAACTGCCCGTTTTTTCGATAATTCACGCGGACACATGCAGAAATACATCTCTTTTGTCACTTTCTGCACATTTTTGTCTCTCCACTCCACCCCTCTCCTCCTCCCTCTCTGTCTCTACGTCGCTATCTCGATCGCTCTCTGTCAAGTCATCGGGACACTAATCAGGATTTTCCCGCAGCAGGACCGGGTAGTCTGGTGAAGGAGCGAGGAAAAAAAGAGAAAGATGTCTTATTATAGATAACAAACGAGGGATATAAATACCTCTGGGGTCAGGAAGCTTATATAAGTGTCATGATATGTCCGCTGGCCTCTCTGCCAAGCCTGAGCGTGAGCTCTTGTGTGCAAGTCTGCATCTGTGCATATGGCTTGTTCACAGCTCCACCTTTGACCATAATGAAACTTTCACATTAATGTAAATGTAACACATTACGCAACATAATTGTACAACAGCAGATTGCCTGATAGTGATTCACTTAATTAGCATTGTGAGTCTGCGTCTAAAGCCTTGCTGTGGCGTTCAGCAGATCGTGTAAGTCTGGTTTGTTCTGGTTCATACGGATACCGGAGGCTGAGTGGAGGAGGTTAATGAACTTTACCAGCTATATCTGCGCAGTGGGTTGACCACCAGAGGGGACCTGTGTGTGTATTAGCATGTGTGTTTTCAGTCATTTTGAATAGCTGTTGTGGCTAATCCCCTTGTGGTATGTGTAATTAAGAACCTGCTACAGAAGGTAGGAGAAATTGTTTTATATATATATATATATATATATATATATATATAAAGTGTGGATATGTATTGATGAGCATATGTGTTGTGTGAGCTTGAGTGAGTTTTTGGTCACTGCAGTGGACTGTTCCCTAAACCCCTCCCCCGAACAGCACCTGTTCAGCCATAGCTTAATAAGCTTTCTCCACATGCTGAAGTATTTTTTACATTTACAAAGCCAAAAATACAAGAGCAAAGATATGGAGAATACAGCCTCGACTGTTAACCCAACCCAGCAGTCCCTCAAAGACTAACGAACATTACTTCTGCATTTTCTTATAGGGGTACAAGTAAAGTAAATTTACAAAAGCAAACTCAAATTGATGCTACTTACCTTGTGATTTACATAAATTAGGGTTGAGTCAGGAATAGCCACTGACTAAAAGAGTAAAGCAAGCTTTTTGGATCATGGTGATGGCAGAAAAGACTGAAGCCAGGGATTGACGCCTTGTCATGGTTTTCAAAGTGACGCTGTGGCACATTAAAAGTGAAAAATAACCAACTGAAAATGAAACCACTAAAGCATTTTTTAACCACACCTCTTGCTTTTCCAGGTCCAAGTCTGTTACTAAGGCAAATTGAAATACAAGTCTAAGATTACATCGTTCTTGTCATACCGATAATAAATTGGTCCATGCTGCAAAACAAGAACTGTATTTTGTGGTGGTTGATTTTATGCATATCCACAGATCTTAGCTAGCTTGAAACACTGAACCCATTACAGAAATTGTCTATTCTAGAAACAAATCTCACCACCCCACAGCTTGGTAATGCCTCCAGGCACTTATTTTAAGCATTTTCTAAATTAACTATAATTTTGTTGGTCACTGGGATATAAGAACTACATGTAGAGAATCACCAGTTAAATGTAATAGAAGAGAAAGTTTTACATTGGCTAACTATGCCTCAAAATAAGGCTTTAAAAAGCTTTTTACAATGGAAGGTATACTTCTACCACCATCTTTGGTCTCTGATTTAAAGAGGGTGTTTTTATCTGACCCTAAAAAAAATCTGGCACTATTTTTGTCCACCATCCATTCAAAATTTAAAGCCTTTACTGTTAAATAATAGTGAAAGCTATTGGTTTAATTATAGATAGATAACAATACATTTGTAAGTATTGAAACATGGAGTCCTCTCCCAGAGACGATGTTATTTACTTCTACCACTCAGTAAAATTAAACAGATTTTATGTTGTAACCAGACTATATTTTATTAGCTCCATTATCTAACATTAAATCTTGTGCTTCAGTGTGGCTGCTATATTAACACAGCATAGCTGCGTTTCCTGATGCGTGTTTATAGAGGTAGGAGGTCTGTGCACATTTAAAACATTTTAAATTTCATTAACATTTAACTTTATGATTTCTGATCTATCTATCTATCTATCTATATATATATATATATATACATACACACACACACACACACAACCAGACACACTATCAGGCTCTCTCCCCTTGGTGCCTGGCCCAAATCACTGTGACATTTACAGTTTCGCAGCCATTAGAGCTTAATGTCCCAGGGGCGACTGTGTGATGGCTGCTCCTGAATCAGATCACAGCATTTTGTGGGAGTGCTGAGCCTCAGCATCCTTTTAAGCACCACACCTGCGCTGGGATCAGCTGAGAAGAGAATGGGATCAAGTCCTATGAGCCTGGAGGCTTACCAGATTTAAAGGCGGTTGCAAGGTCATGTGAAACAGGTGTAATCTGTTAAACTGGCAAAGAGAAAATGTCACAGATGAGTACATTAGCACCTGATGACAGAAACATCCATGTATAAGACCTGGTTTTGTATGTGCTGCTAGTGACAGTAGTAGTAGTAGTAGTACCCACTGGCCACATTATTGGTGTCAGGACTTGAAATATTTGTAGTTTAGTTGTTTGTGTGATCTAAAAAAGTTAAATTTTCACACGTGGGCTTTATCACCACAATGATAAAATAATAACATCAATAAAATTTAAGTGTTTCAGTTTTAGAGCCATGGTATTGAGCCTGTGAGCTTTGCTTACTGGGACACTTAACCCTTTATCACCCAAAATCCCAACATTTCTGCTTCTCCACACCCCTTTCTGGCTCTGCTCAATGTGGGCATCAGTTCTCACCTGTGAATGGACCGTCGTTGCCCGTGAATTCCTCTGACATACCGTAAAGTTTCTTAAAGCTCATCTTCTTATCTTTCAGATGAGATTCAGGTTTCTGAATTCAAACCAATTAATATTGTAGGGTCTTTACCCTAAAATATAAAGCGCCTTGAGGCGACTGTTGTGATTTGACGCTATATAAATAAAATTGAACTGAATTGAATTGAATTGAAACCCTTTATTTTCTGTCAGACCGGTGGTGGGCCCATTTTACAAGGGCTCTTTAAATTACGGTAACGGAGTTACAGTACGGGCTCTTTAAATGACCATAACAGAGTTGCGGCAATTTACGGTCATTTAAAGAGCCCTTGTAAAATGGGCCCGATGTCGGTCCGACAGACAATAAAGTGTTAAACAGAACACAGCCGCCATTATGTCATTAGGTGCACCTGTGATTTACCTGCTTTGAGTAGCAAGGCAGGAATGTAAAAGCTGAAGTTTTTTATATTGACCTAGCCTATGTGGGGTTATAGTGACAGATTGTTGAGGTTATCAACCTTGATTGATTTTATATATATATGAACATGCACAGTTAAGAAAGAGAACAGAGTTGAAAAGCAGGTTAGCTTAGCTTAGCATAATGAGTGGAATTTGATCTGTACAAAGGTAACAAAAGACACCAACTAATAACTGTAAAGCTTACCAATGAACACATTATGTTCACTGATAAACAAAAGGTGGATGTAGCCACAATGTTGTCACCTGTTGTTTTGTGAAACTGCATTGAAGTCTTTAGTGCCATTTTGGTCTTTTAGAATATGTAACCATATTTGAATGAGATGACAGCTAACACTAGCATATGCTAACTAGATTGGCTAGCAAGGTGCATTTGAAATTTACTGTGATATCAAATGGGCTAGTGAAAAACAAGCTTAAAACATTTGAAAAATTTCTTAGTTAGCTTAATTTTCAAGCCCAAGAGGTAGGCCAGAGTCACATTACTATCAACATGACAATTGTAAGTCCAATATTTACTATTTTTATTTTTTTTATTTTTTTTTTTTAGCTCTTTTCTTGATGGTCACCATCTGATGAGACAACTATATGGCTTTCTATCCTTTCCACTATGTTTACTAGCTAACAGCTAACTCTTTTTTTACCCTGTTTAGTGCTGAGCAGGTACTGCCAGCTTTTATATCTTTTTTTTTTTTAAATGCTTCTTTTCTAGAAAAAAGCTGTCTGCTGTGGTTGTAAATGCATTTTTTGAGTGCAGTGAGAACTGTACATTTTAAAGGCGGAAAAAAAACAAAAAATGTAGCAGAACGATGCCAATATTATGACCAACAAATACTACCAGTGATCCCTTTGACACTAGTTTAACCCATTTTTAATTTGAAACTATTGAGGCCTGCTTAGTTAATGCAATGCCAGGTGAGGTCAGCTTTAACATTGATTGGTTTAGGACATGCTTAACCTAGAAAGAGTTAGCTTAGCCTTTTATATTACATTGTAATATATTATTCACATTACATTTCCTGCAGTATACTGCTCTGTGGGAATGCTGCTTGTCATAATTGCATGGCTTCAGATGAAGTCACACTAGATTAATAACTGTATAATGAAGTGTGAAGTAATGAAAAAGTTGGACAAAGTAATAAAAAATCTATATATTGTGAAACCCCACCAGTAGCAGAAACAGCCACACAGCAACAACAATTCAATAGAATATGCCAAAAATCGACAGTACTTGCTTCCCACACAGATACAAATGATACCTAAATGCAAACAGTTCGACCCTCTTCCTCCATCACACATATTGCATTCTGCGGCTCCCACACATTCATAAATGTGACAATATCATTTCAGGGAGGAAAATGCATTGTGTTCCACCCGAGGGTGCCGACCATCCCACATGCAGGATGAGAAAGAGAGCGGGATCTGCTTTTTGTCTTGATTAATATTTTCTCTTAGTCACCACTGCATCACCCTATAAATCCCCCCCCCCCGTGTGTGTGTGTTTAGAACAAGTGTGCATACTGTTGCGTAAATGTGTAAGATCTGGTCTTTATTAGTCTTTATATTAGCATAGGCCAATACAGCATAGCTGGGCCTGATATACAGGCACACAGGGAGGTCTCACTGTAAAGTTTTGCAGTTATCCCATACATACAGTTTGCAGATGTAGACTGAGAGGGAAACCCTGTCTGTTCCCTGGAGGTGTGTGTATGTGTGCCTGGTTTGTGCAGAGACATGCATGTCTGTTGTACGGTATGTTTGTGTGATATGTAATCCTCTGTTGGTGTGTTTGTCTGCATTGTGTAATTGCCAGTCCTTGCCATATGTGAGGTTGTGAGTTTGTATGTGTACATAATTCCTGCCAAAATGCCTCTTTCTTTTTCTTTATTGTTTTTTTTTTCAATTTTTTTTATTGTGTGTTTATCAGTAGTGCCTCGCAGGGCACATGCAGTCTATCTGAGGGAGTGTATTGTACTTTGTGATACACACATATACACACAAAGTGCAGGGAGGGGAGCCTCGGCGCTCGTGGTTTCGGTGTCCCTTGTTAACTTGCTCTGTTCAGGATTTCCTACAAGATGTGGCTGCAGAACCAGTTCCAGACTCTCTCTCTCTCTCTCTCTTCTTTCCTCTCCCTTCGCTTCCTCCTTGTCTCTTTGTCTTTTGGGAAAGGGAGAGAGGGAGAAGTCTGCTTCTAATTTAAAATGCTCCCTGGCTGTCCTCCTCTGGGTCCTAACTCCCCTCTGTGTCGAGGCAGGCTGCCAAGTGCATCTTTAAGAAAAACACAAATGAAATTCATAAATAAAACCGTGTGCCTGTGGCTCATAGAAGAGCCCTGGTTGTTTGCTTTCACCCTTCTTGCGTGCTTGTGTGCGTGCTGAACAAAAACTCCACATATCTGACTGTATTTATTGTTTACTCGCCCCATTCATGATCTTTTATGCTTGTGTTAGGTCGTCACAAAATGCAGTTATACATGCATTAGCAGCAGTGTAACATGTTGCTCTTTAATGGTGCATGTCATATTGCTTTATCAATATAGAGTGTCTTACTATACTAAACTTTTACACATTATTTAAATAGCAGAAAACCACAGCATAAGTCATTTCAGGGCACTTTACATAGTAAGGTCAAGACCTTGCAATAATATAAAGAGAAAACAACTGATTCCCACTTGAGCAGGCACAAGATAAACTCCCTTTTAACAGGAAGAACCCTCCCACAGAACTAGACTTGGGGTGGGCGGCCGACTGCCTCGACTGACCGGAGTGAAGAGGGAGAGGAGAGATGCTCAGTGCATCACTGGAGGTGCCCCAGCAGCCTGGGCCTATAGCAACATAACTAAAGCATGGTTCAGGGTAGGCAAGAAATTGAATTGAGAATGTGTTTATACATTAAGTTACAGACAGGGATTTTTGTTTTTAATAGATACAGGTAGAAGTCTAATAAATTAGATCCTTTAAGTCCAATATTCCCTTAAAACAGGCCCGCTCGTTGATGTACTGTATTTCCCGTAATCATCTAAAACAACCAGAGCTGTTACAACGACACAGTGCATTACATACACAAAAGCAATCAGGTTACACTTATCTTTCTCCATTAAGCTGATTGCTTAAATGTCTTGTAAATGGGGAACTCCATATAAATCAGGGTGAGGGATTACCAAGTTATAGATGTAATCCGTTTTTCTGAGTAACATGGTCAATTAAGGTGGCAATACACAACTTCCTTCACAACCCTCCCCCAAAGACTGGCGAATAAGAAGTAGCGACATGTAGTCAACAAGGAAATTAAACTTTGCTGCCCTCCCTATTACTAATATACAAACTAATATTGGGTTT
Source organism: Paratilapia polleni (assembly GCA_015106735.1). Lineage (NCBI taxonomy): Eukaryota > Metazoa > Chordata > Actinopteri > Cichliformes > Cichlidae > Paratilapia > Paratilapia polleni. The sequence continues at coordinate 18,043 of VUQI01015980.1, forward strand.
AACTGATAAAACACAATCAAACCCGAATGAAAAAACATTGTTTTTAACCCTCTGAGGTCTAAGGTGATAACCCTAACCCTAATCCTACCCTAACTCTACATTTTGGAGAAAGGCAAAACAGACTTTTTTAGGTGTATCAGTTAGAATGATTATTTTCTTTGTTCACTGATTACCAAGACTTGAGAGAGCAATTTCATAAAAACAAAAATTACATATTCTGGTAGCCTAGGGTTAGGTTTGCGCATTCTTAGATCTCAGATGGTCAAGCCTTCTCAAGTCCTGGAGCTTTCTTCATCAAGAAAACGGCCACTCAAGGTTGACTATTTCTTTCCTTTGGCTTCTATCCTGAACATTCTTTACCTCCTTCAACTGGACTCTTTTTTTGTTTTGTGCTGGGTAGAATTTCCACAGTTACTGTACCTTTATTGTTTCACCTTCCACTATTTCAGCTATTTGGAAAAGATACTGATAGCTGCCAAGGAAAACAAAAGTGCCGTCCTCTTCCTGTTTTGGTTGCACAATCAAATCTCAATTTTTCTGGAAGTTTTCCTACCTGGTGGCAAACAGAATTACCGAGCCATTTTCGTTCCAGGGGTCTCCAAGTAATGTAAATCATTTGAAGTCTCAGTTATGCAAAAGTGTCCTTTAGTGGTGGCGTGTGAGCAGGTTATGATACTAGTGAGACGGATCTGTCACTCCCGACATGATAGTTTTGAATATGCAGGGTTACTACTGTGGGGGAGCATAATTCAAGTCCACCCACGATGTTTTCCTAAACCTTATCAAGCACTTTTTAGTGCCTAAACCCAACCAATCGAATGACTATGAAAATAAAAATCGTATGACAAGCACGTGGAAAAAATTACAAAACACAAAGGTCCAACAGGACACGCACCAAGCTGGGCTTGCTGATAAACCTGTGAGTTATGCCAACACCACCCCTCCAATCTCCTAATGTGGACTTTGTATATCACTAAGATGGCATCGATATCTCATATTCCAGCGCCAACGACAAAATACACCTTGTGTGTAATGGTGAGACACATTTTTCTAGTGCCACTATACTGTGCGATCAACTTTTACTTGTTAACTTGTTTAAATCCTCTGTGTGGTACTAGAACATGGTACTGTGTTTCCCCCAAAGCTTCCCATTTAATAAAACCCTGTCAGCAATAACAAACTCATATTATATAAAGGTAATTTCTAGGGGACAAGCATGAAATGGTACAGGGAAAATATTAGTTATGTTTTATTTCTGTAGTTTCCAGCCCTAAAATCAAATTAATTTGTCAAATTAATTTAAACACCTTACATTAATTGCTGTTCCACTCCCGTGGTGGGCTTAGGGGATCTAAAAAATTAAATCCACATTTTTATAACTCTGTCTTACTTGCTGTCAAATATTTCTGCTTGATTAGTTTCCTCAGCCAACGGTCTACAGTCATGACGTGGTTAAATGAGCATGTAAGGAACGACGTAATGTTTCCGTCTACCTTCCAGCACTTAATCTGACTGTTTTTTGCTCATATTTTCATCTGACAAAGTTGCTTTGCCCCTATTACGCTCCAGCATAAACTTGCACAAACACATCACTCACAATGCTCCCTAAAGCAGAATCCGCGATACACAACCATGACAGTATACAAGCAGAAGGTCAGAACAATAAACAGGCATAAAGTGAATGAACATGCTGAGTCTGCATTCCTCATGCTAATGCGGGAGAGAGATGCGTGCAATAAAGGTAGCAGTCAAGATGCGGTGCATGAGTCCCAGAACAGTTTACAGAGAGTTGACTGACTGCTTATACTTGGAAGGTTTGCGAAAGGTTAGACTTGAGGTCTCTTTCATATTGAACTACCCCAAAGCTTCATTCCCTCTGTCTATCTTTGTGAGAAAAAAAAGCCTGTTAAAGCAAACTGCTGCTATTCTCCTTCCATAGCGCACCTGTCCTTCAGATATATGGCTTTTGTTTCTAACTGTGTCTCGGGGTGTTTTCATCGATCACTCCCTCATTACTTTATCCTCCTCCTCCTCCTTTGCTCATCTGTTTTGTTGTTTTGTTTTTTTCAGCTACTACGGCTGGAGTCGAATTGCTTTGATTGAAATTTTCGAAGGAGATTGAAAGACTGACAAAGTCAGCCATGCAGGAAGCATCATCTGTTCAAGTCCCACTGGTGGAAAAAATAATGTTTTCAGCAAATTCTGACACTTGAGGAAAACAATTTAAACGAGAGAGGGAAAAAAGATGTGCAGAGATGAACAGGAGGCAGAGAATGGCTTATATAGATGTGATGTTAGTGTTGCTCATGCAGGGGGTTGGAGGTCATTTCTGATAGGCTGATTTGGTTCAGTGGAGCAGCTCATTGGTTGTTTCTCTATTAGGGATGTTGCAGAGTTTATTAAGCGAGCCCTTTGCTGTACCCTCATGCTCTGGGCTTGCCGGGATCATGTTCTGAGTTTATCTGTATTAGCCAAGCTAATGATAACAGTGAACATCCTCACACTGTCAATGGCTGTGTGTGTGAAATAAAATAATCCTTATTTATATTATATTCAATTCAATTCAATTCAATTTTATTTGTACAGCGCCAAATCACAACAACAGTCACCTCAAGGCGCTTCATATTTTAGGGTAAAGACCCTACAACATTAGACAG
>VUQI01015986.1:2087-17378 GCA_015106735.1 Paratilapia polleni
CCCCCCCTTTTTTTTTTAAAAAAAAAAACCCCCCCCCCCCCCGGTCTTCTTTAAAAAAAAAAAATAATAATAATTTTCTCACTTTGCCACTTGCACATTATCCCCCTCCTTGATTTATTGACTTTCCCTATGTGGTCAACATTCCTCCATTAAAGCAACAGACCATGAGGTGTGTTCTTTGTGTGCGTCTATAAATTAAGTATATGTGAGTGCAGCAGCTTCCCCATGCTGCTAAACATTCTTGATGTGAACAAATTCTAACCTACAGCTGTCTTTGCAGACTTTTTCCTGGAAACAGCTCCGAGACTTGTTTTTGTTTCAAAGAAGGGGTGAGGAGCTGAGGAGTGAACAGATAAATTTATTCTCCCTCACCCTGTCCTGCCTTATAAACATGTATTGCTATGAGGTAGTGTATCGACAGGAAACAGAGCCACGTGCTTTTAATTTTCACCATTTCACATTAAGCGATGTGGAGAAGCGTGATGAAAATAGACAGAAGACACATAGATGGTGGACCCTGACTCCACTGGCGTCCACTTTAATATGCATCTATTGCTATGAGGAAATGACCTCCCATAAAGAAGCAGCTCCCACTTTTAAAATGGAAAAACTGAAATGCTGTTACATTTAACTTCTGCTTCATCTGTACAGTAGAAAAGACTTTCCAGTAAATGCTAAATTTGATTCCAATCTTGGAGCAAAACATGCTGCAGCTTCACATTTAGTTTCCTCAGTGGTCTAACTTGATATCTGAGGTCAATCTGGACAGAGCATGTCTCTAAAATCACTATCCCTATGGGGTTCATTACAGAGCATGTGTCTACGTCTGCTTCAGTCTCAAAACCAGCATAACGATGAGATCACTCATGATGGCAGCGCTCCACATAGGTGCATTCACAAAGTGTTTATGTGTGCCTGAGAGAGAGGGCTTTCCAGATAGGGTCATGTCTTTAAAGATTATGTCCTGAACCAAAGATGATGTTTTTGGGGCCGTGTTTATGAGCGTATCAAGGCCTCCAGATGGAGCAACGAGGCCCCAAGGTGTCAATAATCATAAATAAGAGGAAGCAGACGGATCCAACCATAAGCTGATATGTGGTCGACCATCTAATGGCCTGAGGGGAGAAAGAGTAGGGATGGAGATAAAGATTTAGCCAACGATTGGGACCGTAGCTGATGACGATGGGATCCAATCACTGACGTGCTAACGCCTGTTCAGTAGTAGAGACAGGTCAAAAAATACTAACACGTTGATGTGCATTCGAATTTGGTTATAACCATGATATTTTTATTAACTTTCTGATTCCTTGTCTACTGAATAAAAACTTTGCAAATTGCTGATTTGTTTCTGCACAAAACTTAATAAGACCGATTAATGTGCACTCATCATATTGTATTAAATGAGCTGGCCAATTCTTTTCTGCTTCACTGGTTCCCAAAGCACAGCGCCAACAAAACAAGGGCCGGAGGACAGAGAATATGGCTTCAGCTCAAGCAAAGGGGCTTTCTGGGACTCGCCGTCTTCCCAGTCCAGGTCCCATTATCCAAAAAGCTCATTTTCCTTGGCTGCCGGCAGCTGAATGTGTGCAGCTAACATCTTGAATCACTGTTTGGGATGTGCTATACATGGAGATGTTTCCACAGCAACACATTCCTGTTAGATAATCTCATATTTGTACTGGAGGGCAGTAAAGTGGGTCCGAAAGGAGTTTGGCAAAAACACTGGAAGTGGATTAAAGGGCATGGCTGCCCCTTGAATCATTACCCACAACTTCCTGTTTGATGATGTCACGGGCCACTGAGGGATCACACTCCTACAAGTGCACATGAATATCCTCATAAATGCCAGAAAGGAGGAAAAGCCAAGGACAAAAAAAATGTTACTTTTCCTCAATGCTGAATCACCTGGGGACCATTAATGATATATATAACTCTTTGACTAGCAGGGAGGAGACATGACGGACTATAGAGAGCTGCCATGACAAACACAGCTTAAAAACAACCACCTCTGGGAAAGCTAGGGTGATGACTTGGTACATGGAGGATTGAAGCAGAGGACATGATGGAAAGAAGAGCTTTATTCTCTCCATTCCACGATGGCCAAGGCTCATAACTCTATGAAACTCAGAGAGTGACTGTTTCCCTTCTTTCTTTTCAGGTGAGACTTAAGATTTAACTAAATGGTCAATAAGTGTAAATGGTGTTAAGTGTCTTACCTGGTTGAACCTGCAGGTAAAGGCCACAACATTTGGAGCAGAGCTGTGCTTCTCCTTCTTGTTCCAGCCACAGCTTGACAGCTCCTGAAAACACAGAATCAGGGAAATCCCGATTATGCACAGATGTTTTTTTTTTTTTGTTTTTTTTTTTAATATTCCAGCATTTTATGCAATGTATTTAACAGTCTAGTCAGAGGTCACACTGTGGAGAGAGCACTGGAGCTAGAGAGCAGGATGTAACAGGAGAGAAACACAGATGAGGAAGAGAAAACAGCAGAAGATCGAGGCAAGGGTTCAGACAAATTAACGAATGACTGCATAAGGAAAAAAAAAAAAAAAAAAGTCCATCACTGCAAACACAGACTTTTTCTTGCGTGGGAGGAAGGATTGTTGTTGGGTCTTCCCATAGAGAAAACAGCTGGCTGAATTCTTCAACAAAATCAATCCGGACTTCAAAAAACAACTCTGCATAAATTTGTAAAAAACAAAACAAAACAAAAAAAAAAAACAAACGGATCCATGCAAGTTACCTCTGATAAGCTCGTCCATGTTCTTAAGACAACACTCTAAATTTTGGGTACACAAGCTGGGAGAATGAGGTTAGAATGCTGTACACAGCTGCCATCAATTACTGACTTAGTGCAAAGTGGATCACATTAACTCTTCTTTAACTGTGACACGGAATTTGAATCCCTTAATCTAGATAAATATTAAAAGACTTAACAGGTTCTTCATAAAGGGGTGGAAAGATCAAAGATGGTTGAGACCAGGGAAATTTGTAAAATGGAGTACCTAGAAACTTAAGTGTGATCATCTTTCTAATTTTTACTCATCTAGTCATTGTTCCTCTTTTGTGTCATATAAAAGGGGGAACTGATACCCATTTCAACCAGCTGCATGAGGTGGCATTTGTGTTGCTGGTATTTCCAAAACACAAAACAATGGTAACAATTTAAATTTAAACATTTTGATGCAAAAGATACATTTGTTACACCTTAAGAGTAAAAATAAGTGTGAGCAATGCACTTTGCTGAGAAATGCATTTTGGTTAAAAAGTAAAAACACCAGAGAATTACATAAAGGACACTGACATAAAGCAAAGAAAACCGCACACATTTGAGAAGCTGGAATTAATATAGGAGTTATTTTTGTCTCCGGGAATAGTTTTAATCTGGGCAACTGAAATGGTCGCTCATTCATTTGCTGTCGAAAGCTAATAAATTAATCATTCCAGCATAAAAAAGGAGCAGCAGCTTTGGAAGCAGCATAACTGAAAGTAATTCCTGTACATTTTATCAAAAGAAAGAGTGGTGACTTTTGGAAGGTGAAGAAAGGAAATTCTAAAAAACACACAAACAGATTTCTTTCTGAATACCAGGCTGGACTTGGTATGGCCTTTATCTGATGTGAGGTAAAGCTGGAGACCACACAGACACTGCAAGAGTAACCCAGGCCTTTGTATGGCCCCCGGAGGCTGTCCACGGGCCAGGGACACTGACATAACAGTAGGAAAAATGTTGTGCAAGCTCTCCTCCTAATCCCTGCCAGCCCGGCTGACTTAGGCTACAATATGAGTGGCTGAATGAGGCTGCAGCTCCCCCACACAATACCCCCTGTGAGGCAGTCAGACTGTCTGGAAGCAGCAATCTCCACCCAACTGCTCACAGCTCCCTGAACTGGGCCGTATCAACATGTCTACTTGTAAAGAGAAGGTATGCTCATTCAACGGTGAGTCTCCAAGTTGAAGCGACCAGCGGGGGTAAAGACGTAACATATCAAATACAGATGTTAAAAGCAGACATTCATGCGTGGGCGAGGTGATGCTTGGGATCCATTTTGCCTGAGTCAGGATGAGGATACAAGTAAAGGAAAAAGTAGTGCAATGGAGCGAAGATGAAGGCACAATTGTGAGACCATAAAATAAAACACTGTAGAAAACCTAACCCTACATCTTCCCACAAGGTTTACTAGACCATGTGGAGACTCCTGTGTGTTTTAAGTGTGCTGTCCCTGTCACAGGATGCAGCTAAAATAGTGTTCTGTCTCACCAAAGAGAACTAATTATTTATTTTACATCAGTCCTTTTCAAATAATCGCTTCCTTTCATCCTGCCATCATGCCAATCATTCTTCTCTCCCTCCCGTCCACATATCTTTGGTGATGATTCCTAAAACAAACACGTTCCATAGTTAGCAGGAAGTGGTTGCGTTAGTGTGCTCAAACCACCACTTGCCCACCCAGGTAGGCTGAACACCTGAGAAGGGGCACACAGACAGAAAAGGCCACAAAATTTAAACAACTTACATTGAACCTTCAGCACTGAACCACCTGGGCCTGTCCTCTAATTTAACCATCCATCCATGCTTGAAATCATTCAAGTTCTGTTGTTTTTCCAGTTGTGTTACAGCTAAGTCCAGTTTTCTCATGCGAGACCATTAGAATTTTATTTCCTTTATTTTTCTAGTTCCTTTATAGCCTCATTTCACACTCAGGCAACACAAACTAAACGAAAACTCTAACAGTTGAGTCTTTGGAGAAGGGTTTTGACAAGGCAGCTCTGGGTTTTAAACGCTGCAGTAAAAGAGTGCAGTTTAAAAAAGCCACAGACAGCCTGTCATTTCCACATGCTGGTCTGGCTGAGCAGCGTTTTCATTAAAGCACAGTCCCACGGGGCTGATAGGAGCCGGATACATTTACACTGTTGGGTCTGTAGTTAAAGTGAGAGCTGTTAAAGAAATCTGATGTCACCTCTGGCTGAACATTTACACAACCTACAAGTGACAATCAACACATAACAGCTAAAGGGATAAAAGAGTATTCATCAACCAAACAAAGACATTAACATAGATTAGATACCGTCATCAACCACAACAAAACTTTACACATCCCAAAACTTAAAAAAAAAAAAAAAAAAAAAAAAAAAAAAAAAGGGTCTTATTCAAGTTCCTCAATCAGGCAGCGTGGTGGAGAGAAGTTTTGGTTTGTTTTGGAGTTTGACTGGTTAGAAAGGGCATCCTGATCCTCCGGATACACCAGTGATGTAGAATTGCCAGAGACACCAGCTGATTTGTTGCAGCCACCACTCATTAAGAACAAAGAGCTTTTATCTGGCAAAAAGCTGGAGATGCTGTCACTCTGACTCCCAGTTGGTTCCTCCTCATCGCTGCCTCCTGACATGATTTCTATTTTTGGTTTTAACACCTGCTCACAAGACAGCATTGCAATATAGTCTTCTGTGTCCACGTCCTCCAAATCAGGCAGGTCATCAATACGCAGTGAGCGACTTGATGGAAGGCGAATGGTTTCCAGCTGCTCTGCATCCTCCAGCTCTGTGATCTGTGGTCCAGGACCATGTACTGGTACATCATCATCTACTTCAGGAAGAGGAGGCTGTTTGTTTTTACTCTGCTGTCTCCCTGCTTCGTTTCTTATGAACTGGTTTGCACCTGACTGGTTTTCTTGTTTATCTTTTTTCTCTGTCTCTAACATGTGCCCTACAGTACTTCCTTGCTCTTGTACTGCGGTCTCTGGATTTTCCATTTCTTTCTCTTCTCTCACAGTCTGCTTTTTATGTGAGTCGTCCTGGGCATCTTTATCTAACTGCTCTCTTGGCAACAGCTGACCTATCTGCTCTGTCTCTAGATGTTCACGTTTTGGCTGATTCTCTAAGAACTCTTCATGGGCATCCAGACTGTCCTGCACAAAGGCTTGTATCTTCTCTCCTTGTGAAGTTAAAATCTGGGTATTGTTTTCCTCACTAGTTGTCTCTGGAGTAGAGGAAGCATCAGTTTCCCCTGAAATGAAACAATTATACTGTATAAAAATCCATCCACATGTATTCTGGGTACGTGCACAAGGGTAGCAAAAGTTGAAAACTGATTACCTTTCTCCTGTAACTCTCGAAGTCTTCGTCTCTCCTGGGCCTTCTTTCGAATCATTGCCATTCCATCCAAGCTGTCCTGAATTTTCCTCCTCTCTCGTGTTTCCCACTGCTTCCTCTCCTGGCGCTCCCCTTCCAGCCCTCCCACTGCCCATGCCTCTGCACATGCCCTGTCTTTGGGGAACACAGGGTGATCATCAAGGAAAGTGAGCTGCTTGAGGCGTACAATCATGGTCTTTCTGTAATTTGGGATTTTTTTCACCACCTCATTTCCCATTAGATTCAGTACACGCAGTTCTGGCATGGCCTCAAGCACAGGGAGGATGTCGGGGTCGTGTAACAGGTTGTGAGACAGGTCTAACACACTAATCGACGGACACTGACTCAAATGCTCTATGTCACCAACAGTTTCCAGCTTGTTGTGGGCAATCTGCAGAGTGTTCAGGTCAGGAAGGCAGGAGATGTTCTCTATGATGTGTATGTAGTTGTTAGAGACATTCAGGGTACAGAGTTTCTTCAGAGGTTCAAGGTTTTCCAGCTTGTATATAAGGTTTTGCTGAAGGAACAAGCAGCGCAGATCAGTCTGGGCATCCAGGTTCCCAATGCGTTGAAGACCATTGCTTTCCAGCCAGAGACATTTCAGACCTGTGTACTCCTCTAAGTTTTCAATGGTGGAGAAACCTTTGAAATGCAGATACAGTGTGTCATTGAGGCAAGGCGTGCTGTACAGTTTGTTCTGCTTACAGTGGTCTCTCAGGAATTTCTTGGTCATTCGTGGTCCTGAATGTTTGTCATTTTCCTCTTGAGGTGAACTCCGTAGTTCTTTTTTTCCAAGGTCTTCTCGAGCCCCATTGCTGTCAGAACTTCTTTGAGTATCTCCACCTTCGATTTCAGTTGCTGTCAACACTTTATCTCCCATCGTTTCTTGGTTTTCAGCAGTGGACATCGTCGAAAATGATATCAAATTAGCAAGAGGGAGAAGCTCAAATATATTATACTTCTTTACGATGTGTTTTATAGGATTTTGTAGTCGAATAAATATCACTCAACTGCCTGCCCCGTTCGCTAACACTAGTTACCGTTTACGTTCGTTTCCATGGTAACGCCTCGTCTTTCCCTTGCAGTCTACCGGATATGGTTTGTTGTTGCTTGTCGGACACTTTTAGCCGTTGCAACTTGTGCTGTTAGGGATTCGACATGGCGGCAGGTTACTTACTAAACCGTGGTGCGCTAACATTAGGAATTCATAGCCAACGTGTCTGTAGAAATATTTCGTTATCACAGGTTAGAGAGAAAAAGCGGTGGATGAAATCATACACGTACCTCATGGCAAAGAAGCTGAAGCTGGAAGGACCTCCACCTCCGAAGCCTCGGTAACGTTATCTCACGCATAAAATCGTTAGAGAGCATCTCAAGGCCATTCCTGTATTTGATATTTCAGTATCTGTTTATTTATCTTAGTCAACTGAGAATGATGCGTATGGACAACATTTTAGTGCAATTTTATAAGTGTTAGCACTGTGTGTGTTGTTAATAGTTCCAACGTTTTTAAAATTACACCAGAGGCGTAGCTAACATTCGTGGCTCCTTTGCCCTTTGGGTAGAAAACCTAAATCCCCCTGTGGCCTCATTTCGTGCTTCTAATTTTGTATACGAATTTTGTATTAACAATAACATTAAATATATATGATTTGTTCATAACCAAGACTCGTTTCTACACAGTGAAGTATCACCCAGTGTACAGTCCTTTTTTTTTTAATCACTCATATTTAAACTTCTTTCAGGTCCCAGCAGCCTCACTGGGATTACCATGCAGAGGTTCAATCTTTCAGCCATCGCCTTCATGAGAACTTCTCTCTTGAGCTCCTGAAAACGGCCTTCATCAATCCGTGTTACCTGCAGGTGGAGCAGGAGCGGAGAAAGGGGTTGGGTGCGGACTCTGAGACCACCCCTCTTGCTCTAAAAGATAATGTTCAGCTCAGTAAAAAGGGGTCGGCTTTCACCGAAAGCTTCCTGACTGACTGGTGCAGGGCAAGCTTCCCGAGCCTGCTGGGCGACGGGGTGGAGGGTATTGTAGGGCACCTCACCAGTCCAGCAGTTGTCTCTTATGTAGCGAGAAATCTGGGCATTGAAGACCTGACAATGAGTGCCGAATTCCCCGTTCCAGATAATGTGCTCCATTCTACTTTCATGGCAGTGACTGGAGCTCTGCAGGAAAGCAGTGGAGCAGAGCAAACTGGATTATTTCTCAGGGTAGGTGGCTTGCTGCACAGACTCATTGGCACCTAATAAGTTGTTTAAAGAAAATATAATTTTTCCACTGTGTTCATTTGCTTGTGTTGTTTGTATGATGGTAGGATATTTTTTTCTTTTTATCCCACCTCCACCTTGTTCTCTCTTCGTAGGATTTTCTGGTGACTCAGCTGATAGGAAAGGACCTCTTTGATATGTGGACTGTGGTCAATCCCATGGGACTACTGGTGGAGGAGCTTACTAAGAGGAAAATTCCTCTGCCAGAGCCTCGTCTTATCAGGTCCGCCGGAGCCAGTACAGTCTTGCCACTGTACTTTGTTGGCTTGTACAGGTATGTGTGCTGTTGCATATGCTGTTACCCTTCTGAGGTCTGAATCAGACATGCAGACATTTCATATTAAAATTTATGCTATGAAGAATTAATATTTTATTCATATACTTATTTTGTCTGCTTACCTCTGTGTTAATTCAGTGACAAGAAGCTACTGGCTCAGGGTCCAGGAGAAACACTTGCAGCGGCGGAGGAAGAAGCAGCTCGTGTGGCCCTCCGGAAACTTTATGGCTACACTGAGAACTGCAGACCTTTTGACTTCTCTCCACAACAGCAGCATCAGCAGCCATTAATTCAGTCAGTCAGCAGCAATTAATTAACATCTCAAATACTGCAGCAAAAAACATTTAAAGTGGGGGTAAGGATGGACAGGAATCTCATTTGCAGACTTAGGACTTCCCACAGATTGTAGAGAGTGGTGAACCTTACTTCTTGTTGGGTATTTAAATGTCAGGTCTGTCAGACAAAGCAGAGCAATACAAGCCTTAATGTTCTAAGAAAAGGTGTGACAGCGTTGTAAGATCTGGCTCAGACAGATTAATAATTTTTTGGTAAATCTGAAAACATATTCAGTAGTTAAGTTCACTGGTCACCTTACCCTGCCCAATTACATGCAGCTTTCGAAGTCCGCTGTGCAAAATACTATTGTAAATAATACAATTTGGTTTACTTTCTATTATGTTATATGTTATTCAACTGTAATAAAAATTATATGTGTGTAAAATATGTGTCCTTTTTTCATGATCATTATTCACACATTCTTTAGTATTAGTGCATATGCTCTTCTGGGAAATAAATGGGAAATTTTTCTTTAAATTAGATTTATAAGAGTTTCATTCATTGTCATTTTTTAAAATATCTAATGTCAATTTTCTCTCATATCTACACAATTAAGTAAATAATTGTTCATGTTCTCCCCCAGCTTGAGTCAATATGCTGTATTCACTCTAAAGCAGTGTTAAAATGTATATTACGAAGAGTGTAGGTCTATAGGAATTTTCTGGATCTTTTATCACTTGAGGTATTTAGTGCATATTTTCATATGATAACGGCGCATTACATTAAAAAAATAGGCTTCGTTAAAAAAGTCTTTGGTCTAACGTGACACTGTTGCAGTGACAAAGCCGCATAGTGGCGCTGGTGTGTTAAAGAAAGAATAGTGCCGCTCTGCGCTGTCGAGTACAACCAAAGAGATATCCCGTTAGAAGCAAGATAATACTCTAACCTTCGGATTGCGTTGTGACAATGGAAAATATTAAGGCAAATCACCCCTGCACTCTCTTCCTTTCGTATATTTCATAAACATCTCACAGTCTGAGCTGCAAATACACATACATGACCGGTTATTGCAGGAATAATTGTTGTTGATGCCGTTAAAAACGCGCACCACGCACGACCTCTAAGCAGCTTTATTGTTGCACGCAATCTCTTTGTGGCAATAATGCCAACTTAGATAAAAGCAGCCTGTCTCTAAGAATATTTGTTGTAGATGTCTTTGACTGCGATGAATGTAATGGACTCGTATTTGGCCTTGACCCATAAAGAAGCGCTGGAGCTGCATAACGGGATTTAAGCGAAGGCGGAAGTAGATGGCACCACACTCTTGTCCCGTTAGCAAGCTAGATCCAACGCCTGAAAACTCCTTGTTCGAGGAGACGGGAGGCCGCCCTGACAACAGACCCACCTACCCATCCCCTCTCTGTCTTTAGTACGAGTCGGCAACCGTTAAAATAAAGAGCATAGCCCTTTGTTTTAGTTGTAGCTAGCTAGCTTTCAGTCTCTCCCCGGTTTATTTAACCCCGCTGTAGATTCTTTACCATGGCGGCGAGTGCGAAACGAAAACAGGAGGAGAAACACCTGAAGATGCTGAGAGAAATGACGAGTTTGCCTCCCAACAGAAAGTGCTTTGACTGCGACCAGCGCGGCCCAACCTATGCCAACATGACTGTAGGTTCCTTCGTATGCACCTCCTGCTCTGGCATCCTGTAAGTACTAAGTTGCACAGTGACCTTAGCTTAGACATGGCGCACATGATATTACGTTTTAGTACGCTTCGGCTACACGGGGCAAACTAAGCCAGTTAGCCAAATAACGTTAGCTGTTGTCATATAGGTAACCAGCAAAGACGGATGTAGTGTGAGTTTAGCTGTTTTGACATTGTCTTACTGTGCTGTGTTGGGCGGGGTACATAGAGGTGTCAGGCGAGCGTAGCAACCACCCGAGATGCTAGCTAACTTTAGCATCCAGTGTTAGCAAATGAACTTATCTGACACTTGCAAGCTAGGTCCACAGATAAGCCAGCTGCTACTACCAGTTGCTGGTAATGGTAGGAAGCACCACCTTGTAACTGAGCTGTTACGCCCCATAGAACCGCGGCGAGAGCCATATGTTTGATCCAATAACTGGATTTTCGTTGCAAACATGATGGTAGACACCTGTGATAGTCGCGTTATTTTAAGACGGGACTGATAAACGTATTCTCCGTCATCATTTGTGTTTAGTTCACTCATCTATTCGTGTATCCGATTTAGAAGTATTTAATGTTGTCCTAGTCCGTTTCTGGCAAAACATCGTAGCAAGATTTTCACTTGACACGCAGCCTTTTTTTTGTAGTAATTCCCTCGTGTCTGCAGTTTACCACCTACGACAGCTCTAAAAAGCCTATGTATTTCTTCTGTAGTTTCAGTGTAGCGGGGTGTTTTTGACTTTAGAAAGCGTTTGCCTGACTTAAAGCCTCGCTGTGCAGTTGTGTAACCAAGCATCTGTATCTTGGGATTTGGGATTAGTGAGGCATTCCACTTCTTATTAGGCTACATACATCCCACCTCAGTTTAGCTGTCATATCTTGCATGTTGCATGATAGCTGGTTTATGTGATGCTGGCCACATTTAGAAAGAAACCCAAAGTGGTTTAACACAATAATAACAAATCACTGTGTCATTCACTAAAGGTTTTCCATCAGTTGCTTGGTAAATGAGGCAACAGACATACAATATGGAGGAAGTGTTTGCCTTTTGTTGTTGCATAATATTGCACTGCACTCAATCACAATCATTCTCCTCAATACTTTGCGGTACTTGACCCTGCAAAGTGCACTAACGTTTGGCTCACTGAAAATCCCTACATTAAATGCTAAAACAACTTGTCAGCACAATTTCCCCCCTCTCTACCATACACATACTCCTATTACTAGATCAGAGTTACAGACGTGGAATCATGCAGCCTGCACCTTGTATAGAAATAGCCTTGTCATTTTCCATTCACGAATAACGATTTTTCTAAATATGTTATAGCTGAAAGGGAAGGTATTTGTTGCTTAGCAAGTCCCCACTGATCAGGTTTCACTTGTATTAGACAGGGGAATATCTGATGAACAGATTTTCCCCTAACGCTGTGCATCAAATACCGTTTTGTCTGTCCATGATTTGAAAATGAAGGGTTTTTTTTGCTAGTTTTGGAGGGCATTCGATTAATGGCATGTTTGCTGATGGGCAGAGCTTGCCCTCCATTTCATGTCATCAGTGGGTCTGTGGGGACTCCACTGTATATTTCCCATGTGCTTGCGCTATGGTGTTAAATCCTGTAATGTGAGCTAATTGAGTTCTTTTTCAGCTTGAGATTGCAATTCTGAATGGCACCCCCTTTCTCTTCTCTTGTCTTTCTCGCTGACTTTTGATCAGGATAAAAACATGTTTGGGATGAGGGGAAAATCTTTCTATCAGAAGAATGTGAGTCTGAAAGGATGGATGTCTGCATGATTTGTGCAGGAAGCCTGGTGTGTAGGTTGATTGTAGGTTCAGGAAGTGGTGTGGCTCCACTGTGCTGCTACATCAGCAACATGTGATGTTGTGTGCGTGCAACAGGAAGTGGCTGCGAGGTCACTGTCTGTCTCTCCCGTTCAAGAGAAGTAAAGACATTGGCATTATAACAGTGCCTAAAATTCACACTCGGACTTGATGAACGATTTCAGTTACTGTCTTGGCTTATTATTATACCAGTTTTATGAGTAACTGATGTGTGTTCCTCTTAATACTAACACTGTTGACTCTCTTTGGGGTGATGGCAGGTTCACAACTGCCTGCCTCTTAATAACCTTCTCCCCCCCATAGTTGTAGTTGTTTAATGGGTGGAGTTGGAATTTGCTATATAAACACATTCCTCATGAAGGTGGAGCCTTTCCCAGGAGGAACACCACTCACAATGTTTCTTTCTGGAGATTTGCTCCTGGCAGGAAGTAGCCCCACTTGGCCTGCATGTTACTGAGTAACCAGAGGTGGGAAGGTGTGACAGTCACCAAATGTCCTGATATATGATCTTATCTATGGCTAGTTACCAGAATTGACTTTTCAATACCCCTGACATTTGATTTCTAAAAAAATGGTGTGGCATCTGTGAAACAGGGACAGGGTGACTAATTAATGATGATGTAACTTGGCGTAAATGCTTATCAAAAAGTGAGCCATGTATTAAGAATTTGTATTTTCTGTTATATAAGACACTAAACAAAACTGTTAAAGAAGGAGTAAAATATCCTCTTTGTAGGGATCTGAAGCAGCAAAATGAAGGATTTTTTTTTTTGCGTAGACTCTTCACTCTTTTGAGATTTCGTGTTGCCAGTTTCTCTCACCCTGGAGCCTTTGCAGTATGCAAATGAGCTGAATTTCCCTCTTTGAGCTGGTGCACCATGGACTAGTTCATGATTATTTTACTGTGCAATATGTGGTACTGTTCTGACACATTGTGCCACTCAGTGCTTATGATACAAAAAGGGGAGTTTGTTTAAATTGTTAAGCAGTGTATTGTAGACACACATGATGTGTACAAATTTGTGATGAAAGCATTTCTTTTACGTTATACAACAGATTACTGATGCAGTTTAATTCTCCCAAAAATATAAACTTAATCAAAAATTATAGAACTGACTGAAATTACATTTCCAGTATTAGAACTCCTCAATGGGACCACTCCACTAAGATGCTGATATAATATTTAGACCTCAAGGGCTGTGGAAACTTCTCCCTCTATCTGACCTAGTTTAATCTTCATAAGACTAGAATTTGATCACTTGGCATCCTCGGGGCACTGAAAAACATATCAAGCTCAAAAACAGACTCATGCACAAATCTTTTTTTTTTTCCTGCAAATTTGTTTTTGACATGACTTTATCACTTGCTTGTCCTTGCTTTTTTTTATAAATTTGCAACTGTCCACAAACAATCAGAACAATGTAATAATGTCACTTTGGCTGTAATTTAATTTTAATATCTTTTTTTTTTTTTTTTAATTGAATAACTTTCATCTTTAGAGACCTAAGAGAGCAGTGTGTTGTAGACAAAAGCTTGGAAACTCTAAAGCCTCTAGTTCATAATAATAAGAAAATTAATTTAGAACTTGGCATATAAACTGCTTTTCATAGGAATTATACATATTGTATCTTTAAATGAATTACTCCACATTAACTAAGCAAAAGCTTGATTGCTTGTGACACAATTAAGGGTGTACTCACACAAGGCACAGTTGCCTTATACCATTATCCCCACTACCCCGCTGGCCTGTCCTCACACTGCCCTTAACGATCTGGGGCAGCATTCGCTTCAGTTTGTCTCAGCATTTCAATTCTCTTTCACGCACACATGTGCTTTTAAAATGTGCTCTTGCGTGGCACGAGTTTCATCATTTCACGCATTTTGTGGCTTAACTGGGGAAGCTGTGACAGACTGCCCTCTCACATATTTGTTAATTACTTCACTAAACAGTTTTTACAGAGGCATCTCTCATTAAGGAAGCATTGGAGATCCATGGTGGGATGCAGATAGTGATCACACTACATGCACACTGTGCCTGGGCCTGCCTTATAATGCACGCAATGATCGCACTTGTCAAACAAACAGGACTTTGGGGGTGAAACATCCTCGGGCACCATTTTGATAGTCTAGTGTTAGTATACCCTAAGACAGCACTCAGTTGGGACACACTATTTGTGGTGCATATTCTTCTGTAAATAGAAGATGGTATGCTTGAAGAATAGCAGCGATAAGAAGCATCAGCACGTTGGAGATACAAATACCACTTCCAGTTAGAACTTTAAGAATGACTTGATCACATGGGTTCAAATAAAACATTAGTGATGTAAACAGCAGATCTCAACATTTGCATGAAAAAAAGGAACAAAAGGCAGAGAAATGAACTGACAGTGAAGCCCAGGCTTCAGTGGAAATGCAGTGCAAATGATTAATACAGTACAAAAGAAATGCATATTTCTGTGCTAGCAATTCGTCTCAACTTGCAGCACACCATCCACCGCACAGTGAAGACATGTCGAGAGAAAAGGATTCCCATTCAATCTTTTCCACATTTAGATTATTACATGTTTAGCAGCTTTCTAAAAGAAACATGGTGACTGTTGTTATAATTCTATGTTACCCTTTAGGTCTTCAAATACAGCTTGAGTGGACTAAGCTATATTTTTTTTTTTTTTTTTTAATTCTGTGCCACAGCTAGCAGTGTATGACTTAAAAAACAAACAAAAAAAAAATGGTCAGCTGATTGGGGGTTGTTTTTAAAAAAAAAAAAAAAAAAAAAAAAGTAAAAAAAAAAAAATTTACAAAGAG
>VUQI01015987.1:2784-19172 GCA_015106735.1 Paratilapia polleni
AATTTTTTACTTTTAAAAAAAAAAAAAATCCCCCCCCCCCTTTTTTTTTTTGTACTTATACAACAATAAAACAGCGATTCTGGCAGAGTTTCAGGTTAACATGCAATTAATGCTGCAGATTTTTATTGAATGGAACTTACAATAACAATAATGTCATATTGGTTAATGAGTAGTGAGTTTATAGTCACCTTATCAGACATTATAGTTGTTTTACATTTTATATCTTATATCTTATCAGTACTAGAGTGTGTGTGTGTGTGTATTTGTGTCTTTGTGTGTGTGTGCGTTTGTTTGTGTGCGTGTGTGTGTGTGTGTGTGTGTGTGTGTGTGTCGATGGAAAGCCACATCCGTCCGACTGGTAAGAGCATTAATTATTGGTCAGACAAGCTAATACCAGAAGTGCTTTGCCTTCAAAATAAAATGTGGGAGAATGTTTTCATTTATTTTCTTTTTTAATGATTTGTAACTTTCATCAAAAGAAGAACGTGTAGTTTGCAGGTAGACTACATTTTCCCTTGCTGCCTAGGTCCGATGTTTATCACATTTATCAAATGAAGCCAAACATAAGTTTTATAACTATTCCAAACATTCCAGAGGTTTTTAATGTTAACATAAGGTGCTAATATGAAAATAAATTAGAAAATGGAAGAACTGCAGCTTTTTGTAGTTTTGCATCCTCTTTATCATTCTTGCTTTTTTGTTTGTTTGTTTTTGTTTCTTTTCTGCCCCCACAGGCAAGCCAGAGTATTTACGTTTATTTTGAAAGTCATGACAGGAAAACGCCGTGAGCCTCTGTCCAGCTTGATGCTGCCATGTGCAGAAACAGAAGGATCAGAGGACCACTGTCCGTCCCGCTCCCGGAGGGTGACAACACGGGACCTGTCTCAGGACAGGACTGAGAGCTACTAGCAAAGTACCGGCTTCCGAGATCATTTCCTCCGAGAAAAGGGAAAGCTGGATGTTAAAAGGGCAAAGACACCGTCTAAAATATGTTTTAAAGGACAGGTCTCGATCTAAAACATTCATATTCGACTACAGCTTATTTCTTGCAGCTACTGTTGAAGGAATCGGTCAAGTGTGCCGAACTTTGGACTTTGCAACTTTCACTAGCGAAATCCAACTGCACTTTTTTGGGCATTTTCACGAGACGCGGTTATTAGCTCACGGGATTTGGACATGTTTGCAGTAAAATTAATATCAAACATTCGTGTGGTAAGCCTAATTTCCTGATAGTGGGCATTGCTGGCTCATTTTTTTTTAAGTGCATGTTGGAGGTTACTAATTAAGCAGCGACTTTGATTTAAATTAAATGCGGCGTGCGCTCTCGTGGGCAACTCCCGCTAATGATAAGAGAGCTCAGTACATAAAGCAAGGTGGCACTCGCTGCCAACGGTGTAAAAACCTTCAAGGAGTAAAGCTGTACGGACTCGCACGAGTGAAAACATTTTGCTTATATGTATGCAGAAATTCTGTTTCTGGGATGGAGCTCTTCAGCAGTACGCAGATGCGCTCTTGAAGACTGCTGCAGACTGTAGGGACTAGTCTACTAAAGTTTTGGTTCTTAGTTGCGGCTTTTACCGCATAAACTAGCGAGTAAAACACGACTAAGACATCTTATTTAACCCTTGGGATCGAACCACAATCCACGAGCCCCCCTCGCGCCCGCACCATGGCCACCACCTCACGGGACAGCTGCTTCTGGTTGCTCTGGAGACGGACCCTCCTTGCGCTTTGCCTGTGTGCGGTAGGAGCGCGTGCAGCGGAAGAAGAGAGCGCTTTCAACGCAGAGGTAAGATGGAAATGAAGGTGAAGATGTGAGAGGTTTTAGCGTCTACATTCATGGAAAAGGACCAACATGCATCATGTAAAACAGGGTCCACAAAATGGGGATTCTCCAGTGCGTCAGAAAGAGTACAATTTGACTTGGGTGTATAGTTTTATACATTTTTATAAATATACACCCAAATTAAATTAACAACAGTTGTTCTAAATGTTATTGTTCTGTTAAACAATGTAATGACTTGATAGCTACCCATGGAAGTTGAATATTTCCCTGCCTATCAAAAATAAGGCAGTGTACAACATCTGGTTTATGATACTCCTGTTACCCACCGACGTTGGTTTTGTTTGAGTATTGGGGGGGAAACACATTAAGTGGAGAATTTGGGGGTCCTTCCTCAGCAAATTTGTGTATCAGATACTTAATTTCCTTCATTCTGACATTTTTTCCTCTTTTTAGTACGCCAGTTTGCGCCTTCACATCAATTTATGATGAAATAACTAGCACAGCAGGTGACAATTCAACACTGGATTCATATGTTGGAAAATAATTCTGAATCACTTTCAGGTAAAAAATGTAGTCCCCACTTCTGTCATTTAATATTCTCCCTGCTGAGTCAACACACACATATAGGCTTGTTTTACTTTTCTCCCCCCTTTTCTGTTTTCCTGGGTCCAGATGCGAGAGTCTGAGTGCAACAAGTTGACCATTTTGAGTGATATCAGGTGACTTTTAGGTCTTTTCTTTGGGGAAGTAACATACTTACGTGTGCATGTGTCATCTGTTAGTGATTTATGAGCCCTCTAGACTTTTGATGGCACATACATGTTTCTGTACATGTTCAAAATTTTTAGCTCACTTAACACATCACGCATACATGTGTTTTGGTGATGTTAGCTATGTTTTTAAGGCTGGACAGGTAACTGTATGCTAAGGTTAGTTAGCAAAATAGCATCAAAACTTCTGAACTCTACAGAACTATATCACAACTAAGTTTTTTAGACTTTTTAAGAAACAAAAGTCCTAGTGTTGGACCTCCTCCACGATTATCAACCTGTCGCCGTGTGCACGGTGCTGGAGGAGATCCTGTTTAACTGGCGACTGAGATGGAAACAGTTTCTCTGTGCGTGTGCATATTTTAATTTCATATTTTGGGAGGAAAGAAAGAGAAAAGAAAAACATATCCCTTGTCAGATGTATTACTTCGAGTGTTTTTCTAAATAAGTGATTTGATTCTTGCATTCCTGTACAAATTACGCCCCTTTAGTTTTTTTTCTGGTCTTGTTATCCTTTAATGCTCACTATGCCTGGATTATATGCCACCCCAGTTCATTAAGGGGTGGCTGTGGCTCAGGAGGTAGAGCGAGTTGTCTACTAATTGGAAGGTCAGTGGTTCGATCCCTGGCTCCCCTAGTCTGCATGCGAAAGTATCCAAAGTTGCCCCCGATGCATTTATCGGAGTATGAGTGAATGTTAGTAAGCACTTAAGTGTAGATAAAAGTGCTGTATGAATGACTGGGTGAATGTGACATGTAGTTAAAGTGCTTTGAGTACACAGAAACTGAGTAGAAAAGCACTATATAAGTACCAGTCCATTTACCATTTAGACGTACTGCCAATAAACTTAAGTAAATGGTTAATCTTAAGTACACACATGCAAAGTTGCTTCGACTGATCATTACCTTGCAAGGCAAGTTTCGCAAATTGTTTTGGAAGCCAGTTCATTTCTCAAATATCCACTGAGCTCTTTCCTCTTTTATAGGTATCTCTACCTTTTAACCAATAAGGAAGTTGGCACACATTTATGCATTTATGCACATTTATCCATGTGTATTTAGGTGTGTCAGTAGATGCCAGAGTATCAAGTCGGAACTTGAACCAGGGTTTCTTGCACCCATGCTTCACCAGTCCAGCAATTTATCCATCACACTTGTTTGTTTTGAGAGACAAAAAGAGATCAGAGCTGACTATAAGAAGGTGATTAGTGGTGGAGTATTTTTGTGTTTTGTGTGTATCTTGACAAAGAGAGAGAGACAGATTGACAGACACAGAGACCTCCCAGTCATTAGAGGTGAGGTTGCATCACCAAACTCAGTGACCTTGGGGGAGGGGGGTGTTGATGTCTGGTTGTTGGTCAGTTTATAACATTTCCTGATGGGCTGTTAACATAGCTGTGGTGTGTGTGTGTGTGTGTGTGTGTGCAGGTGTGTGCTAGTGTATCTTTCTGAGACAAGAGACAAAGGATTTCCACATTGTGTGGACTGATGAGAAATTCCTAGCCGCTTGTTGTGTAACAATTGCACCATGTTGTCCGTTTAACCTTAGGAATGCTCCATACATGCAGAGGTCTCTGAAAGTATAGAGGTATTATGTGTATCTTGGAGACAGTCCTCTTCTACTTTAGTGAAGCACATACAGTCTGAGTATGAGGAGAAATGCTTGACCGCTTCTAACTTAGGTATTAAAAAAATATATATATATTTTATTAATACATGGCGTGCAGCAGGTATACCCATGCTTTCCTAAAGAAAATGAAAAATAATACTGTATATTTATATATACACTTTGTAACTAAGAATAATAGAGCAATAATCAGCTGCCTCTTCAGTGAGTTTCTCTTCCTGTAGAGGAACTTCAGCTCTACCGGCTGGTGACGGTAGTCCTTGTTCTACTCTGTAGCCTTGGTCAGCTCGGAGTACCAGCACATGAACTAGTTCTCCGCCTGCTGCAGGTTCTAGTTAGAGTGGACCTCCTGCAGGCTGTATATAAAAGATGTAGCTTCCTGGTCTGAAATGTAAAGCCAATGTGGGAGTGCCATAAACCTGCATTCTTTTCAATGGCCAGCAGAGGGCGGCTCCTCTGGTTACTATAAGACTTCCAATTGTATGGAATCGGAAGTTTTAGGGCCTTCGGTAAATACTTTCCTGATGAGGTGATCATCTCATTTGGAAATTTTAAATAATGTTGAAAACAACAGGAAGTTGACTTTAGATTATGTAGATTATGGCCCCCGATAGCATCAGAAAGGAGGATAAGGCATTGTCCCTTGGTTCCACAATCAGAGCCTCCCTGCGCTTGTGACACCTGGTTTCAAAAAGCTAATATGACGATGGTTCATAAAACTAGGTTGATGCTTAACAGTGTGAATTTATTAACCAATCAGTGTCATGTTGGTGGCTCCATCCATCTTTTATATACAGTCTGTGGGCCCAGCTCAAAGCAAATCTCCAGAGCAGAACAAGGAATATTGTCATCTGCTGCAGTCCACAGTAGTGGAACTGGAGTTCCTCTGACTGTGGGACGAGAGACTCTCTTGGGAGGCAAGTAAAAGTGATCGAAGATTGACATAACAGTGACCTGGTCAGTCTGCTGGTAGCGAATCGGG
Source organism: Paratilapia polleni (assembly GCA_015106735.1). Classification (NCBI taxonomy): domain Eukaryota; kingdom Metazoa; phylum Chordata; class Actinopteri; order Cichliformes; family Cichlidae; genus Paratilapia; species Paratilapia polleni. Next base: position 7,950 of record VUQI01015987.1, read on the forward strand.
AAACGGAAAGCTAGCTGGTTAGCAGTGAGTGAATTTTCAAAATAAGAGCGGGGAAATTGCTAAAGTGATCATGCCATTCTCTTGAGTGGCTGAAAAAGATAAAAATAAGTCATAAAATATACTTGTGCAGCCCACCCAAGTAAAGTCAATGTACAGAAAAGACTGCATATGGTGATGATTCTTGTGCCAGCTGCAACCAAAAGGTGTCATGTGGCGAGTCATTTTCCAAATGTGAGAATGCTGCCTTGGAGGAAATTGTAATAAGCACCTGTCGCCTGTACCCTCCCATCCTTCCGTCTGACCAGCTAAGATGATTTTAATGTGCCGCAGCAACACAAAAACTGATAGCTTAGTTTGAAAATAAGAAATAGTCGACTAAATCTGGCAGAGTGGAGACTTAGATTACAGTATAAGTGTTATCTGACGACCTTATAAGAAGAGTTGCTGTTTGTGGATGAGTCTGCTAATCTCCCACTCATGTTAATGGGAGGTAAGAGCTTCCTTTTATGAAGTCACTAATGGTCACACTGTGTATTTGTGGCAGATGAATGTTTCTCTAGTCTAAGAAGAACATTTTTTATCACCCACAACAACTACAGTAGGGGCTGTAGATGTATTTTCAATGTGTGAATCGAAAATATGCTTACATTTCAGTACTAATAAGATAAAAGAGCTGATAAAGAAGAAATTAGTGTATTTTGAGTAATATAATCAACTTGCAAAATTAAATAATATGCATTTTGGTTTGTTTCGAAGAAGCGTATCTGTGTTGCACTTGAATAGTCAGCTTTTATGTGCATTTAGCAACTAAATTAAACACCTGTTGTACAATTTATACACATATTAAAATACTATGTCTGGAAGTCTGATCCTCTCTCTTCACTTTGTGTTTTTAGAATTTGGCCTGAAACCTCCACTCCTACTCTGTCTGGATAAAAAGGATGAAGTGGGAGGTTAAAAGAAAGGAGGAAAAAGAGAGGGGTTATTAGTGTGTGTGACAAGAATCTGAGATATTTTGATTAACAGAAAAAGGAAACATGGAGAGAAATCTGATAGATCTGTTTATGAAAACGGGAAGGAGGGACAAAGATGGAGAGAGTTGACAGGAAAGGTAGTGGTCTGTCTCAGCTGTGCAGCATGTGATGGCTGAATGTGACAGCTGTTCTCTAACTGGGACACACACACACTCACACATACATACACCACACACACACACACACACACACACACACAAACACTGTGCACATGCATGCCAGGCCTGGGACTCCAAGGCATCTCAGGAAATACAATGGACCCTCTTGTCTGAGGAGAGGGAGCTGTGAGAGAAACCATTTGAATAGGAGGGAGAGAGAGCGGATGAGGGAGTGCAGAAAGCAACATGGACATGATAAGAAAAGCTGGGTTTATAGCGAGAATGCAAAATGTGTTCAACGACAATTTGTAGCTGAAGCAGAGTGAGAGTGGCAAGAGGAGGGGGTAATAGGTGACTTAATGCAGTACATAAGTAGACTGCTGATCTCTTTGTATCCATGTAATCTGCACTGTCCTATCTCTTCACATTCTGCACACTTCCCTCCACTTCCTGTGATTGGCTGTCATATTCACAAAGACTCATATTACTACAGTGATGGATAAGGAAGGGAAATTGTATTCCTTAGTGTGTATTAGGGACATTGTGCATTTATGTATATGTTTCTGGGTATTTCCTGTGTTTATATGTCTTTGCATATGGTAAACGTTACAACAGCCATTATATTCTATATTCATGTATAATCATGCAAGAAATGTCAAAAACAGTGAAGCAACTGCGGACTGTCATAGGCTAAAATAGTCAGGGTTAACCTAGCATGTTTTTCGATGGTGAGAGAAACGGCAGCCCGAAACCGCGGACTCTCTTGCTGCAAGGTAACAGTGCCAAACATCAAGCCAAGCCGTGAATAACTCATCGTGGATGATCATTTTATCCCTATCCATAATTGTCAAGGGAGTAGCCGGTAGCCCTGAATAAGATTGCTACTAACATACTGGTCAACACTGGACACTCCTTAGAGCTACAGCACAAGCTTGTTAATTTTCAGTTTCAAACCAAAAATGTTTAGATCACCTCTCAAAAGAAGAGAAACAAAGATATCTCAGTGAAATGCAAGTCTTGGGCACTTAAGATCTAAATGCTGCACCCACCATGGTATTTCAGTCACTAAACAGCCTCTGCCAGACCTCCACTTTGGCAATATGTGACATACATCTTGTGCACAGTGCAACTACCAACACTTCCACCAGCATGAAATAGAAAAAAATTACAGTTTCACGATGGGGTGTAACATCACTGTTTGGTTCATACCTTGATTTTTGGGTTTGTAAATCGTTTTTTACAAACATAAAACTTGATTTTATGTAATTTTGATCTGGAGGGGGGAAGAATGCTGGTGTTTGACAAGACAAGAAGTTCTTCATCAAAGGGGAGCTAAATAGTTAATGTTAACTAGCTAGTTATCTAATATTGATCCATTGGAAATTAATTTCAAGGTCATTATAGTGAGTGTAAAATTGACTGGCAGGCAGCGAAGAAAATCTTATATTACTTTATATTATTTATATATTTATATTATATTGCATTTCTAATCTGTTACACTTTGCCACTCAAAATTAATACAACTCTCTTCTACTTCCTCCTCCTCTCTGTCTGTCTCACTTTCTTTCTCACTTCTCATTTACTTATCTGTCCTCTCGGTAGGACTTTAGGAGGTAAGAGATGGCAACAGACCAAGCCTTGGAATAAAAGCTGTTAGTATCTTGGCTGACATTGTGGTGGACACACACACAAATGCTCTCTCTCTTACGCACACACACACCCACACACACACACTGGCAGGTTTTACAACTCCTTGTATATTGCTGGGTCTGGTTTTGGCAGGTAAGCCCAAGGACTCTTTGAAAGACCATTTAATAGACGAGGCCCAGCGTGTACACACACCCATACACACATGCTCATGTTGTTTTGTATTCAGCTCAGCTGACGAGGGAAGGTGAGCAGCCAGACTCAAGTACTTTACTACTTTAGACGATGGAGGTGAGGGTTCATATGCCACCATACATCTTGCTAACAGCACTGAAACTCTGCCCTTGTACCTGACAATAGCCTGTTGTAGATATACATAGATATAAAGGCAGTGGGACAGAGAAAAAGTGTGTAGAGACAACAGCAGATGTCTGCCATAAAAGCACAGAACATAAAGACACAAACATCTAAAGTCATGAAGGCAGTTTCTGTTTTTATCAAATATTGTTACAGCAACCATGCGGAGATGCTAATCGCAGAGGAGAGAAGCAAGTGGCTGGAATGACAAAAGATGACTCAGAAGCCAAAAGTTTGGGTTTTTCTTTGCATTGTAGGGTTTCTGGCAGTGTATCGCACATGCAGTGGCCTGCCTGGCTTAAGTTGAATTCAGCTGGGCCTAATCAGCAGGGATATAGGTGTTAAAAGGCAGCCTGCTGTTGTCTTTTAACACATAACAGCTCAAAAAAAAAAAGAAAAAGTACATTACACCAGAGTCTAAAAAAAGAAATAAAGAACCAGGCAGATGTTAGAAACATTTTTCTACTCAGCTCATATCTGTCCACATATGACCTCTAATTATGGATTACGGTGGATTAGATTATTCTTTGATGTATGTAATGTCAACTGTGACTCAGTGCTCGTTCACTGGTATAGGTTGCAAAGAGGGAAATAAACTCCCCAGTATCTATCTCTCTTTCTCACATCACCCACTGTGTGTGCGTGTGTTGTGTGTGTGTGTGTGTGTGTGTGAATCACTTATTTTGGAATTTAGATTGTTATCAATTGTTATCTCTGTCCACTGCTACTTCCTTGGTGTCTGCTGTGGTCTAGTGTCCATTACTTGCTATGTTGCAGTGTTGCAAAGTGCTTGGTTTCTTTTGACGGACAATGTGAAATATGAAGAGCATTTGCTGAGATGAAATGAAAATTGATAATGCTCTTTACAGATTTTCTGCATTTTGGGTGATGTGCTTTTGCCATTTAACATTTTGCTTAAAAAAATGTTAAGTAAAATGTTTTTCTGCTGTTACAGAATCTGAAAATCCACATGCAGCAATGCATGTCAAGTAAATATTGCATATTTACTTGGACCCTTCCTTAAGCGCAGATGAAGTATAATGGTGGTGTTTGTCTTTGCTAAATAGTGAAAACATTTATGCTAAAGTTATTTAAAAAGAAGAGTTTCTTTTGAACCCAGCCACCTGTTTCCTTCACCCTGACTTTTTGAGAGAGAGAAAGTCCTTAGACAAGTTTTTCAGGAAGTGTACGTTTGTTTGTACGTGTGTGTTTGCAGCTTTCTTATCTTGAGGCAGAGGTGGGTCACGGTCACGTCCAGTTCAGCCCTCTGTACACCTACTTCCTGCTCCAAAACAGAGACACGGACACACACATATGCACACTTACTCACAGTGCTAGTACATGGTATAACATGACTCCACTGACAGAAAAATATATTATTCTGAGGCTTTCTTACATTTGCACACATAAAAGAATATTGTCAGTGTAAATGAGAAGTATTAGATTGCAAAAGCTTTGGTTAAAACACACGAGAGTGTGAATGAAGAAGCTCCTTGGGCCAAGTTCTCCAAAGTCTGAGAACTGAAACACTTTGGTTTTTCATGCTTGATCTCCAGATGGTTGTGGATAGACTACCGTATAAAGACACAAGGTCTCAGGTGCAGCATAATGATCTGTTTGCCTCACTGCACTTACCTTTGAGCTAGTTGTGTCTTCACTGTGAACTTTTCAATTTGATGAAATGTTCTGGATTGATTATCTTCATTTTTTAAAATGGTGAATACTTTTTCTAACTTTTAGGGGAAACAACCAGGCCAAGCATAGAAATACCAGAGGCGTGTTAAGTTCCAGGGACATAAACTAATAGACATACATTATCAGTAGGGAGTTGCCACCTTCGCTAACCTTTTTTGGTGGAGCAGATATTATATATAGTACTTCATGTTTATAAGATGTGAGTGAGAGAAAAAAAGACTGAAAGGGGTGAGTCTTTTATGTCCCTGAAGGAGTGGGTAAGTAAATACACTTCTTTATCAGGTAGTATTCTGCATTGTGAAAGATGGGTGTGATCTTGAGAGGTGAAAACAGAGACACAGCTATAGCACATGCGTGACCAAACATGCACACACATGCAAACACACACACTGTAACAAATCCCTGAACCACCATTGGGAATGTGGCCATGTGTTTGAGTGTCTAGTATCACAGATTACCCCAATATGCAGGGGATTTTCTGTGTGTGCGTGTGTGTGTGTGTGTGCGCACGCCTGTGATATTGGGTTTCTACATAACAGGTGGGATAGACTTTGCGTCATCTGCGATTGGGTCAAGTATCACGTTTTCTCCCTCAAGTCTGTCATTAACTCCCACCCCCAGCTGTACCGGTCACTTATTCCCACAATACATCAGATGCTGAAGGCCTCACTAAGTTCTCCACTCTGCCTTCTTCATTTTACATACCTAACATTAAATACAGCACAAATCACAGTAGAATACATTTAAAAAGAGCAAAGTACTCTCTTTAAAGATCCAGGGTTTACGCCAAAAACGTTATTAGACCAGGCGGCTGTGACAGGAGGAGAGGGGAGGGAGACAGAGACACACGGGGGAGTTTATTACCCACTTCCAGCATGGAAAGCACAAGCACACCTAATCACATTTAACCCTTTGGCATACTTTGAACAGTAGGCATAAACAGACAGTTATCAGCTGAACAGGTAAAACAGTATTAGGTCATAATATATGCCTTTTTTGAGGTGCTTTTATGTACAAAAAAAAACTAGGAGAAGTTGGGTAATAGGATATATTAGCACACTTAAACAAAAAAGGTGGTAGATCAGCTCAGACTTGGTGGGATGCCAGGATTGTAATACACTTGCAGAAACCCTGAGATCAAATAACAAATGTAAATGTATATGCAAATCTGTCATGTCATCATATTACAGAAGCTGAACAGAAGACAAACTTCATGGTTTTTAGCTCTTTAATTCAGTGCTCTCAGCTTTAATCAACACAAACCGCTAATTTGTTCATAAAACAGCTGTTGTCGTTTCCATTGCAATGTCCTTTTCTTCACATAAGTCACTTTGTGATCACATAAAAAGTCTCTTGTTCCACAGGCTTGTCTATGTAGGCTAAGCTGTTTTGGATTAAAAGCTTATTATGATCTTATTTAGTCTTAGGATAAATATATATATAAACATATAAATCGATTTTTTATTTAAATATTTTTCTGTTTTCTATAGTCATGGCTGAGGATGTACGGCTACCTGCCCCAGGCGAGCAGACAGATGTCGACCATGCGATCAGCTCAGATCCTGTCCAGTGCTATCAGTGATATGCAGCGATTCTATGGTTTGGAGGCCACAGGACAGATTGATGCTCAAACCATAAGGTCAGCATGATTTAAGTGTGGTGTTTCTGTACATTATGTCCATGAACAACTTACTTGGGTCCCAAATTTTAGTTAAACAGTTCTTTTTAATCTTTTACTTATTGGATTTGCCCCAGAATGCAGGTAAAAAAAATCCTCTGTGGTATTAAAGAATAGATAGCTGCATGAGAAGAACTGCTTTGGAAAATACAGACATCAACAGGAAAAACCAGAGGGTTTAATGTGATGCTCCCTTTCATCTCTTCTCTTGGTTGCTTCATCCTCTCAACATAAACACACACAAACACACACAAACACCTTTGCCTGCTTCTGACTTCTTTCATCTCCTGCAGCGCCATGAAGAGACCCCGCTGCGGTGTGCCTGACAAGTTTGGAGGCCAGATCAAAACCAACGTGCGGCGGAAACGCTATGCCCTCACCGGACATAAATGGAACAAAAAGCATCTCACTTACAGGTAACAACAAAGAAGATCTAACCTGCCACAAATGTACAGTACACAGAGAAAGTCTTTGTAATCTGTTTCTATTTGGGACTTGAATAGTCAGCTTTTATGTGTTTTTTTGTGTCAAGTATGCATTTGTCATCATGTACTAGAATTTTAAAGTTGCCTCACCTGAAGATGTTTGATTTTATCTTCCTCAAACTTGTCAGACATTGAAAATTGCCAACAGCGTATAAATGAAAAACAGTAATGTTTAATACATTTTACTTCAGACTTTTATTGGTCACTGGCCTTTGAGATCTTTTTTTCTATTTCTCCTTCTGTCCCCATAGTATTCAGAACTACACTCCAAAAATTGGAGAGTATAACTCATTCGAGGCCATCAGGCGGGCCTTTAAAGTCTGGGAGAGGGTCACCCCACTGAGCTTTGACGAAATCCCCTACCAGGACATCAAATATGGACGCCGCAAGGAGCCCGACATCATGATCTTCTTCGCTTCAGGTTTTCATGGAGACAGCTCTCCTTTTGATGGAGAGGGGGGCTTTCTTGCTCATGCCTACTTCCCTGGACCTGGAATGGGTGGAGACACGCATTTTGACTCTGATGAACCATGGACCATAGGGAACCATAATGTACAAGGTAAATGATTCCTTTCAGTGTGTTGTATTGTAGATATTATGGATTTTAGTGGTAATGTTTTTAAACAAAGAAAAAAACTTAAAGTGAAACAGAATTAAGAAGCATAAAAAGGGGAAGAAAATATGTCTAAGCTCACTACAGTGAACACATTTTTATGAGAGACTTCTAGGACTTTTAGACTTTAAAAAACTTTCTTAACTGGTACAGTAATGTAGGTGGGTGTTTTACTGCCAAGATGGGTTGGTGTGTAGTGCAGCCACACACAGACAGATTGGTGTTTTGTGGATTTTGTCTTAAGGGTTTGGATATCACGAGGGAGTTATTTGGTTAATTTCTTGGTGGAAATAGAGGTTTGAGGCATTTTTGTGAAGGCTCAGCTGATGAGCATTTTGCAGCACTCTGGTCATGTCATGTTGTTCAGGTTGTAATGGATCTATATAATAGATTGCAAACAGCTGTCCCCGGGGCTTTCCTCCACAGCTAACTGGAGTTGGCAAGGGTCAGCCAGTTACATCATCTCTCATTTGTCAGACTCTGCTGCTCCACTTAACTTTCAAAGTGGACTCTGTGACATCTCTGTCTTTACCCCAGTGTACCTGCTTAAAGTTCTCAGATATCATGATATTGTTAATAACTTTGTACTGACTAAAGCTATAATCATTCAAAAAAAATATGGTCCACTGAAATCATGTGTACTTTTTAACCACCTGATTTTTAACTGCACTCCTTCTTTGTACATGAAATCAACCATAGTGCACGAGTGGCGAGTTGGCTGCAAATCCTAAACATATTTACTAATAAAAGGCCTTAAAAAGTATTAAACTGTCTGTAATTTTTTTTTTTGGATGGATCTTAAATGTTTTGAGTCATGTAGCCATGTGGATTTTACATTGGTAAACACATCTGGTCTTCTTAAACTCAGTCAAAGTCTCTCATTTGGCCTTACTATTAAATTTTAACTGACCCCAGTGTGCTTACTTGGAAAATGTACATTTTCCTTTTTGATATGTATTTCCACTGTAAGTTAAAGGGATATTAAAAAGATCTTTAAATGTCTGAAATTTAGCTTGCTCATACCTGTAGACACTCTGAGCGAACCTGCTAACCTTATGAATAAATTAATAAATCAATCAATCTAAAAAAGCTACTATCTGCAGGATATTTAACCACTCAGCCTTAGTTATTTTTATACTGAAATGATCACAACAAATTCAGAGCTGACCAGGATGCCGTTGCTCATGTTTGTGTGATTTTGAAAAGAATACTATATCAACAGGTGATCCCATTACAAGATTCACTAAGGACTAACTCAAATGGGCCTCATGTCCGGAGAAATAAATTCCATAAGTCACCATAATGTAATTATTCTGTTTTGATGAGAGAAGAGGCTTCTCATCTAGCTTGGTTTCGGTAAAGCTGCTGCCTCTAGCAGATATTGCCTTTGTAAAAACAAATTATAAGATCAACAGTATTGAAGTATGTCAAATATTTTATGTTCACACTTAAGCCCTCAGGCTTTCAATGCAAAAGCTGGCAGAGCAGACAAGTAAGATCACAGTTTTTAGACGATTTGTCATGTTTGTTGTTGAGCTGTGAGTTGTTTGCAGAGTTTCCACTTAACACTGATGACTTCTTTGAGATAGTATCAGTTAGTTCGGAGTCTGGGTAAATGTTTGCCAGATTCTTAGTATACCTTTAGTAAACCATTAGTAATGTTAAATAATTTAGACCCAGCAGTTCTCATTAGATTGAGTGATTTAAAAAGTTATGAAAAGAAGGGATTGTTTTCAAAACAGTATTTAGTCTGGTTTTCCCCCCTCCAATAATCCTGGAAGACTGTTGATGCCGTGCTTTTCTCCTCATGAAAGTAGTACAGCAGATCGTCTCACAAATGAAACTTTTGTAGGATGAGCCCATATCAACCAATTAAAACCCTTAACACCAATGACTAGCACTAAACTAATTACATCCAGAAGTGAAGATTAAGGAAAATGTTAAAGAAGTCTTTTGAGACTTCTCCTATTGTTGCTGATTAAATTGGGATTTTTTTCCAACAGTAGGTTTTCCCGCCCTGTTATCTGCATATACAGCTGACACAGACAGCTCAGTGTTGTGTGTGTGTACGAGCTTGTCTCTATCTGTGTGATCAGCTATGTGGGGGATGTGTTGCAGGACAGATCACAGGGATGGTGGAATGCCACTGTAAGTGGGAGTGTGTTCCACTTGGGGAGATGTGGAGACCGGTCCCTTTGTTGGACCACGCTACTTACACCGCTTGAAAGCAAAGTACAACTAAATTACCAACTTTAGTTGGACACATGTCTAAGTAGTCAAAGTTGTCAAAGATGTCATCTCCCTTTAACTTTTGTGTGAAATGTGAGGTTTTTTTTGTTGTTTTTTTTTTAATTTCTAATGAATGAAAGGTCATACAGATTGGTCCAGCATCTGGCTGATGGAGTGACTATTTAAAGTCATGAGTACTTATTTTTATTATACAACATTCAGAGGCATAACAGCAACATTTTTGTTGACTTTCTTAGCTTTATGTTACTTTAAATAGCATATCTTTAATCCATGCATCCATTTTCTTCTGCTTATGCAATTCAGTCTCACGGTGGGGCTGGAGCCTACCCCAGCTGTCATTGGGCGAGAGGTGGGGTACACCTAGGGCAGGATGCCAGAGACAGAAAACCGTTCATGCTCACATTTACAGTTATGGCCAATCTAGGATCACCAATTAACCTAACATGCATGTCTTTGAACTGTGGGAACAGGAAGCAGGCACAGGAAAAACATGCAAACTCCACACAGAAAGGCCGGTGGATTCAAACCCAGGACCTTCTTGCTGTCGGGCAACAGTGCTAACCTCCTCACCACCATGCCGCCCACATGATCAAATGTTTTAGCTAAAATTATAACCAAAAAGTTCAAAGTTATTGCCTAAAAGTATGGTTAGCAGTCAAAATTGTTAGCTACAAGTATGGTTAAACAAATTAACCATAATGAGTAAATAGGTGTCCCATAAGTGTGCCTTTTTTGTCCTGTCTCGCCTTGAGGCGACTGTTGTTGTGATTTGGCGCTATATAAATAAAATTGAATTGAATTGAATTGAACTACTTATCCATACTTTTACCTTCATTTTTTTTATTATCTATTATGCTACAGTAACATTTTAATTGGTTTATCCATACAGTTATCCACATTCAACTGTTAGCCATACTTATATTTAATTGTATTCACAATTTTAGCTAGCTGTTAACTATTAACTATTCAATTTAGTTCAATTCAATTCAATTTTATTTATATAGCGCCAAATCACAACAACAGTCGCCTCAAGGCGCTTTATATTTTAGGGTAAAGACCCTACAATATTAGACAGAAAACCCCAACAATCAGACGACCCCCTATGAGCAAGCACTTGGCAACAGTGGGAAGGAAAAACTCCCTTTTAACAGGAAGAAACCTCCGGCAGAACCAGGCTCAGGGAGGAGCAGCCATCTGCCGCGACCGGTTGGGGATGAGGGGAAACAGAAGAGAGCAGAGGGAGACAGGACAAAAGGCACACCTATGGGAGAGAGACAGGGTTAATAATAGCTAATGATTAAATGCAAGTGGTGTATAAACACATGGAGAGTGAAAGGAAGTGAGGAAGAGGAAGTGCTCAGTGCAT
>VUQI01015998.1:18210-30527 GCA_015106735.1 Paratilapia polleni
CTTTAAAGATTTGACATTTCTATTTAAACACAGTCGAGGTAGCTGTGTCCCAGTCTTTCTACTAAGTTAGGTGGCTGTCAGCTATAGTTTCGCATTTATTATTTGGACATGAGAGTGGAATAGGTCTTGTCATGTAACTCGTTTTATTACACTTGTCATGTGTAATAAAAAACAACACAACTTTTTACTTTTTAGGGCTGTGCTCATGTGAATTGTTGTTTTGACGCTGTCCTCCCCCAGAAATATATTTGTACAAGTTGTTATGATGACCTTTAGGTTCCTGATAGCAATGAATATTTGGCCTAAATGTGGTCTACAGTTCTCTTACAGCCCATATTTGGCCTTCACTGACTCTGGGTGAATCTGGATGCCCCAACTCAGCCACAGTTCCACCTTATACAGACCAGATGTCAGGTTTGTTTTCACATCAGAGCCACATCTGGCTTGTTCAAGTCTTGCTTTTGCTACAACTGAGCCAGAAGTCCCCAAATGTGCCTGCTATAAAGAAAGGTAAATTAACTGGGTAGCATTACCAGAAAACTTGAAAACACAGCTAACATGTATTTAATGTTGTAAAAGGGTATATATGATCTCAAAATATGACCTCCTCCTAACTCTTACTGAGTAGGCTTTGTGTCAAACCCTAGCCAAAGGGGTTCTGTATATAAACCTAACAAACTGTGAGTAAAAATTAAAGTAAACATCAATTCAGAGCCAAACTTTGGCCCACACACTTCTGATCAAAAATTAGATGTGTTTGTCAACCCCACCTCCACCCCACCATCCTCCCATATTAGGGGCGGCTGTGGCCCAGGAGGTAGCGTGGGCCATCAGTGGTTCGATCCCTGGCTCCCCTAGCCTGCTTGCCGAAGTATCCTTGGGCTACTATGGGATACTGAACCTCGCATTTCCCCCGATGCATTTGTGTATGCATGTAGTGGGCATGGGCATGTAGTATGAAGCCCTTGAGTACTCAAAAGTAGAAACGTGCTATATAAGTACCAGTCCATTTACCATATGCTGTAGGAACGCTCACATGGGTTGTTTCAGATTGGAGGAACAATGATAAAACTACACTTCTACACTTGCTGTGTGCTTGTTTCTTCACAGCAGACTAAAAGTAAAGAAAAATAGTACGACACACTCATCCCTGGATGTAATGAGCTCACAGATTAATAGGCTCAAAAAGCTCTGAAGTCTGTTTACTGTATGACACTGGTGTGCCAGCTGTGTTATCTACAGGAACAGTGGGTAGGTAGTGGTACAGAGATGAGTGTGACTATCCTCCCACTCAATAGCTATAAAACTTCCACCATATTTGACAAACAGATCTGATCTGACTAAGCCGTGCAACCAGTTTTTGACTAAAAGCATGTCTGAATCTAGAAACGCTGTTTCATAAAGAAACAAAAGAAAGGTTTACTTAAATGTAATAACAACTAATAGGATGTTTAATGGTGAAGAGAAGGTGTAGAGTTTTCAAATTTACAATTTTTAAGACTGATTTAGGATATATAAGCACTAATAAACCAGCAGCTATGTTGTTTGTTTCAAAGCTGAAGCAAGGGTTAAAATAACCGTTGAGCTTTCCCATCATGTGACTCCACTCCAAGGGAACCACCCGGCTTTCTTCTTCCACTAATTCAAAGTCTAAGTGACTAAACATAAACAGGCTCTGTTGCTGGGAGATTCCCCAACAGTCCGAGCGTAGAGTCCAAAAATACACATTTTGTTTTCACTTCCTCTTTCACTCTCCTCCTTTCTACTATACAAACACATGATGATTTTCAACAGAAAGATACTTACATACCACATCAGCATTACAACTGAATTTACTTGTTTTGCTTTATATTTGAATCTTTAGTTTCCAAGTAGACACTAACTTGACACATCTTTATACACATTTTACAGAAAATATCTGATCATCATAAGCTATAGGCTGGAGTGTATATTAAAATCTTACTTGAGTTTAGCGAAGACAATCACATCGCTGAAGAGGAACAGGTGTATCTCCCTGGTTTTTGAGCCCTCGGTGACTTGAACGCACTCGTCCAGCAGAAGCTCGCCGTTCTCACTGGTGAGGCCGAGGACAAATGGACTCTGCTCCACAGAAACCCAGCAGGAAGCCTCCTCCCTGTGCCAGAGGATGCACAGCAAAGAAAAGGAGTGGGTGAAGTGGGTGACAGGGACAACCCACAGCCAGACCAGTCTAAATACGGTGTTTTCCACATGGAAATTATACTAATATGTCACACCTAATATGGCGTCTGAAGGATAGAGCAGGTTAATGGAATAGTTTAACAGCTGGAACCTGATGTATAAACACTCATGTATAAACAGCAAGTGCATGCGAAAAACATGCATATGATCTTTTTAATACACAAATCTACTATTACTAAAGGAAGGATGTGCATATACAGGTTTTCAAGAGCCAATCCTGGTAAGGTTAAGTGGAGATAAAAAAAATATCAGCATAAATATCAAACCATTATCTATGCACTTACTGACCACTTTATAAGGTATACAGTACCTGTTCAACTGCTTTTTAATGCAAATATTTAATCAGCCAATCACATGGCAGCAGCTCAGTGCATTCAGGCATGTAGACATGCTCAAGACAACCTGCTGAAGTTCAAACTGAGCATCAGAATAGGGAAGAAAGTTGAGATTTAAGTGACTTTGAACGTGGCATGGTTGTTGGTGACAGACGGGCTGGTCTGACTATTTCAGAAACTGCTGATCTACTGGGATTTTCCCACACAGCCATCTCTGGGGTTTACAGAGAATTGTCCGAAAAAGAGAAAATATCCAGTGAGCAGCAGTTCACTGGGTGAAAATGCCTTGTTGATGTCAGAGGTCAGAGGGGAATGGCCAGACTGCTTCAAGCTGATAGGAAGGCAACAGTAAGTCAAATAAGCACTTGTTACAACCAAGGTATGCAGAAGAGCATCTCTGAACGCACAACACGTCGAACCTTTGAAGCAGATGGGCTACAGCAGCAGAAGACCACATTGAATACCACTCCTGTCAGCTAAGAACAGAAAATTGAGGCTAGAATTAATTCACCAAAATTGGACAGCAGAAGATTGGAGAAATGTTGCCTGGTCTGATGAGTCTCAATTTCTGCTGCGACATTCGGATGGTAGGCTCAGAATCACACTTTGAGCCTCTTAGTACCAATTGAGCATCATTTAAACACCTGAGTATTGTTGCTGACCACATCCATCTCTTTATGACCAAAGTGTACCCATCTTCTGATGGGATAACACACCATGTCACAAAGCTCACATCATCTCAAACTGGTTTCTTTAACAATGAGTTCACTGTACTCAAATGGCCTCCACAGTCACCAGATCTCAATCCAACAGAGCACCTTTGGGATGTGGTGGAACGGGAGATTCTGCATCAATCGTGTGATGCTATCATGTCAAAATGGACCAAAATCTTTGAGGAATGTTTCCAGCACCTTGTTGAATCATGACATGAAGAATTAAGTCAGCTCTGAAGGAAAAACGGGGTCCAACCTGGTACTAGCAAGGTGAAACTGAAAAAAGTGTCCGGTGAGTGTATTCATATTCTTTTTAACTCTGCCAGGGTCCTTAATGATTGAGATTTATAAAAGAGGACTGTGCATATGCACAGCGTTATAAATCTGACTGAAAGAATAAGTATGAACTTAAACAGTGTTAGTCTTAAATCAAGTAAATCAAATTTTATGCATTTTTCCCCAAATGTTTCTGTTAAATATGAATATTAAACACTTCAAGGAAGCACATTTTCTTAGAATTTCAAATTCATTTGTAACACACTGTATAAGTTTTCTGCCAGAAGCTTTTGAAAGCAGATGGTTAAGATGTGAATTGGTATTCATGAAACTGCCTTGTTATAACAGGACATACCAAAGATACCAAAGAATTAGTTAGCAAATCCACAACTACCACTAAGGCTTCATTTTGTTTTTAATTTTACTGTTAGGCTACTTAAGATAATAAGTAATTTTCGTTTAAAGTATTTACATCATAAGTCCTGAAAAAAATGCATGATTAGAGTCAACTGAGCCACCCACGCCTCATTTTTCAAACATTTCTGTAAGCACATTCTCTTGCAAATACCAACACGTTTATCCTTTAAGGGCTCTGAAAATGTTCCTCACAGGGCCACGTCACTAATACTTGATGAACTATAGCAACACTGGTCAACACTGCTGCTTTTTCAGGAGGCACAATTCAAAGGGCTGGAAACAGCTGATTTAAATGACCAAGCATGAATAAATGATATTCTAACAACTCAAATTTGTAACTGCAGCTGTGTTTTTATGGTTAAATTCCAATATGAGTGACCCAATAAACCACTATTTGTCTAATCAATTTCCTCCAAAGCACTGATCTCTTTCCAAATATCAGAGAGAGCAGAAATAATGCTCTAATTTGAAGAATAAATGTCAGATGTGTGCATGACAGCATCACTGACCCTACTAGATTAATTTTAGATCAATAAGGTCATCATATTCATTACAGATGATTGGTCTAACATTAACTTACTAACTGAAGTTTGGTTATTTCTTCCAAGATGACATTTTACAAAATTTCTTACAACCCGACTCAAATATCTTGTCTATGGTTTTCTCTTACTTTTTACAAATGCCATCAACCTGCCAGGGACTGCAGATAAAAATTAGCCTGTATGGATAAATCTGGTACATGTACATGACTGGACTGAGGACTCATGTTAATTAATGCCCATTGTCCCTTTTTAAATCAAATAAAACATAACTATTTTCTTCAGGAAAATGTATTTGTCCAATTTAAAAAGTCAGTGTGCTCTCGTTGTTGTTGCTTCCCTGTTGTGTCTCAAATGTGCCCTCGAAGGTGACGACTGACAAGTAAGAGTTGTTTGTTCTAAATGCACATGAAACCACATTTAGTGGTTGGTCTTCCCACTTGGTTCGGGGGAGGAAATTCAAATTGTTGCATAGAGGTACTTCCCCTGCGTGCTGAAGATGACACATTAAATACTGGCAAATAAACTGTGGGAGAAACTTTGTGTTTGTACTTCATAACAAGATAAACTGTAATAGTAAGAGCCTGAGTGTTAACATGAACCACAGGTTTTTTTTTAATTATTTCATCAAGATGTTACAAACTGGGATGACATTTTGTTAGTAAATAGAGGCCTAAAATCAGAAGATAAATACACTTAACCTATTAGTTGTTTTGCTAGTGCCAGAAGATGGCTAACATTAGCTTTTCATTATAGCTAGTCTTGCTTGGTTAAAATTAACCTAAATCTGTGTTTTGTGGAGCAAAACTGAAAACATAAGGCTACATATTTCTGTGTTTGGCACACAAGGGTCCATGAATACATTATGCTGTTTCTACAAGTCAAATGACCCCTTGGACAAAGCAGGGCTAGCTGGTGAGTTAACGCTAACCTAAGCCTGGACTGCCAGCTAGGCAAAGTGGGCAACTCAGACCAGTTTTCCATTGGTTTCCTCAGGTCCTAATAATTTAAATCATTGCTAATTTGTCCAGATTTAGTAGCACTGAAGTACACTATCAGCTGTGACTTTGTGAGGTAGAGGGACTCTGGGTCAAAATCATTGTTTACCATTTCAGTTCATGTTGAGCTCATTTATTGTGAAGTTGTATTTTATCACAGGAACACCAAAAGGCTGCTACCAACAATTTTTTTTTTTTATTATAAACAGGTTTGAAAAATGTCTTGTTTAACAACTGATCAACATACACTCACCAGCCACTTCGTTAGGCATACCTGTTCAACTTCTCATTAACACAAATATCCAATAAGCCAATTACATGGCAGCGACTCAGTGCATTTAGGCATACAGACATAGTCAAGAAGACCTACTGAAGTTCAAACTGAGCATCAGAATGGGGAAGAAAGATGATTTAAGTGCCAGAGTTGATGTCAGAGTTCAGAGAAGAATGTCCAGACTGTTTCAAGCTGATAGGAAGGCAACAACTCAAATAACCACTCATTACAACCAAGATATACAGAAGAGCATCTCTGAACACACAGCACCTCGAACCTTGAAGCAGATGTGCTACAGCAGCAGAAGACCACACTGGGCGCCACTCCTGTCAATAGAAGATTGGAAAAATGTTTGCCTGGTCTGATGAGTCTCGATTTCTGCTGTGACATTCAGATGGTGGGGTCAGAATTTGGTATAAATAACATGAAAGCATGGATCCATCCTGCCTTGTGTCAACAAGTCACGCTGATAGTGGTGTAATGGTGTGGGGGAAATTTTCTTGGCACACTTTGGGCCCCTTAGTACCAACTGAGCATTGTTTAAACTCCACAGCCTAGCTGAGTATTGTTGCTGACCATGTCCATCCTTTTATGACCAAAGTGTAACCATCTTCTGATGGCTGCTTCCAGCAGGATAACACACCATGTCTGTTACAAAGATCAAATCATCTCAAACTGGTTTCTTGAACATAACAATGAGTTCACTGCTCCACAGTCACCAGATCTCAATCCATAGAGCACCTTTGGGATGTGGTGAAACGGGAGATTCATATCATGGATGTGCAGCTGACAAATCTGCAGCAACTGTGTGATGCTATCATGTCAAAATGAACCAAAATCTCTGAGGAATGTTTCCAGCCCCTTGTTGAATCTATGCCATGAAGAATTACAGCAATTCTGAAGGCAAAAGCGGGTCCAAACCGGTGCTAGCAATGTGTACCTAATAAAGTGGCCAACGAGTGTATCTTATGTTAGAAAAGGGAAGCTGGTACAGTGAATAATAGGTACTTTTTGCTATTCTGTTAAGCAATCAACTAGAGTGTACGTTGTTTTCACAATGCCTGTGGAAATAAGTTTTTTTGTTTCAGTTGTGCAGTATTTATTTTTTTTAACCCAGGGAAGGAGTTTAACCCTGTCCAGCTTTAACCATCTCATAGCTTTAGCTTCATTCTAATTACTATGATTCACAACTTTATTTAACACAGTGTTTTCACTCTACAACAACATTAACACATATATATGTATAATCCAATAATAATATAGTGTGCATGTTTGTGAAATAATTTAGCTACATTTGTCTGATTACGCCTTTTTATGCTTAGGTATACTCTACGTCAGTGGCACTCCCACCATAGTGAAACTAACACCCACACAGTCCAGCCCCCTCATGGAAATGCCTGATGTATGTCAGTATGCGCTGTATAGGTGAAATGTGTGAGAGTGGAATGTGTCTGACATTTCTCCATTTGCTTTGAAGGAATCGCCCACTGGGTGCTTTGGTGGTCTTAATACAACGACAATCTTTAAAAGATTACATTTTATACCCGATGCAAAGCCCACGTGTCTGAACTGGCCATACGCAAAACAGGCTGAAGGTGTGTAAAGACGAGTCTGAGCTTTTTGAGCTGAAGGCTCAAAGCAAAAGAAAAAAAAAAACAACAAAAAACCAAAAAAGTTTTTAATTATTCAATTTTCTGTGTCTGAGTCTCATCTAGGACCACGTTGCTGTTCTGTAGACCGAAAGTGTGAGTCGCTCTATATAAAGATAAGCTCTGTGGTGAGGCAGAGCTCACACAGTAAATAATAATGTGTTGGGACTTGTAAGCAATATAATTATTCAGAGTTTCACTGATACAAATTAAAACCTGATGGAGAAAACATTTGAGATTAGTTCTTAGTTCTGGCCTAAAATAACTTATATTTATTATAATTCTAAAGAAATGTCCCCAGGTTGCTAAAACCCCTCAGGATGTGAGCTCAGTGTGTTTTAAATAGTAGCTGCAGCTCTCAATGAAATTAGATTTTAAAATATTGAGAGTTAATTTTGGCCCCCCGCTCAATAACCTGCTCTAATATTGGTGTATTTTCTCACAGGTCGTTTTGGGTCATTATGAAGACATGCTCTGCTCTTCCAGGACAGGAGTTAAGGCAAGACGTTGCTGTAGTAATATCTGGATGCACACTGTTTAGTTTAATATTGAACTGACTGCTTGTGCTGTCAAAACGTGGAGGTGCTGGTGACGACCTCCTGTTGATTTACGCCAAAGGTCAACTTGTCATGAGCGAGAATAATCGGTTAATTAGGTTTGCTTGAGCTAATGATTTGAAATGGATGACAGATCAATATCATCTGTGCTGCTCGCCCCTCACAGCCTGGCGAAGGCCCAGGTGAGGAGTCTGTGTGCAGGTTGTTGTTTCAAAACTGCGCTGTGTAATTCCCCACGGGAACATCTGTGCTTGTGGCCTCGACAGAGTGGGCTCTGCGGCCTGCAGAGTGCCAAAAGGTGACACCATGAACTGTGCAGCACATGGCCGGAGGGGGAGGGGAAGTAAGTTTTTGCTTGTCTGTATAATGTATATGAGGAAATTCTCTATGATGAGTGTGCTGCCACCTGTAGGATGGAGGCTACAGTGAGGCTGGGAGCCATAAGTGTTCACATTAAAAAATCCCTTGGAAGTCGTGTTTTCTTGACTCTGTGATTTAATATGTTAATAAATATTGACATTGGTGGCTTTATAAATATTTAACCCTGGGTATTACATCCCTCTGCATTCTTTGGACCAGGGTTGCAGCCAATACTTTTTTTTATTATTCAGTCAGTTAAAGTCTTGATTAATGGATTAATCCTGTGGCTGATAATACATCAAATAATAGTGAAAAATGCTTGTTACAATGTCCTTAAAATGTTTTACCCTAGTAAACAGCTCAAAATCTAAACTTGCTTTAATATAAGACACATAAAGACTGTAAAACATCACTAGCTGACAGCTACAACTCATTCATTTTCCCCTGGTGTATCACTGTTTCAGGTTTGGCTTGAATATCTTCTTCACTTAATCCCAAAATGCAATTAGATAAATAAATAAAGAAAAGAAAGAAAACACACCCAACTTTGCTCTCTGTACTTCTTATAATTCGAAATGTCTTCTCCTTTATGTTTGCTGCTTTCATTTCTGGACTTTTTTCTTAGCTGAACATCTGAGCCTGATAACTGGATCAAATTCACTCATACAGTCCTGTGAAAAAGAACATTTTCACAGGACTCTATGCAGTCCTATGAAAATCTAAGTACACCAAATGATTCAGCAGCTCGTAGAGCAACCTTTAGCTGCAATAATTTGAAGTAATCATTTTCTGCATGACTTTGTCAGTCTCTCACATCGTTGTGGAGGACTTTTGGCCCACTCTTCTTTACACCATTGCTTCAGTTCACTGAGGTTTGTGGGCATTTGTTCATGCACAGCTCTCTTAAGGTCCCACTACAATATTTCAGTCAGTTTGAGGTCTGGACTTTGACAGGACTGCACGGAGTCTTTTTCACATGATTGTAGGTGATAATTACACAACTCTATTTGAAATCTCATGACACACGTCTGTCCACACAACTTCTGTTGAGCTGTGCAGACGCTGTCACAGCAGAAAACTGTGAAGGATGACTGTGCTCGCAGCTATCTGTTCAGAGTGTGTTAAAGAGACTCCAGCCTTTACTAGAAAATAATGACTGTATAGGTGGAAATGCATCTAATAAAAGCCTTCTGTGCACACCTGATAGGAGACCATGGCATCCCCAAAGCCTTTCCAAAGACCAGTGACGGAGCAGAGCGTCGTCTCTGAGCCAAGTGTCTGAGGTGCTGTAAGAAAACAGAAGTGACAGACAACATAAGTCTGTGTATGCCTCAAGAATATATAAACCATTTAACACATATCTGTCAACATTTTCCTGACAAACACAAGAAACAAAGAAGTGTTTCAGTCATGGAGGAAACAACAACAGAAGGTTTGCTGTATTGGGAAACTCATTAAAGGACACACTTTATATTGACCAGTAGTCAGAGTTGGCAGTGCAGTGACCACAATGAAGCACGTTCTTAGACTGAGGAAATAACTTATTCTTCAGTGACCTTCCACCTACAGTCAAACAAGCACAAGAAGAGCTTCAAGAAAGTCAGTGAAATTACCTGAAATAGCTGCTCACCGACAGTTTCCATTAAAGACATTTACCAAGAACAAAATTAAAGAAAACAACATGCAGTACTCTTTAATTTTCCAATTTCTCTCCCTCGTCAAATACAAATTTTACTTTTCACTGCTTAAAGATCCCTTCCAGACATTTTTTTTAAATATATAAATAGCAGTTATACTGAGAAAATGAATAAAAGACTAAAACACATCAGGGTGGAGACTGCAACTTTTACTGCCACTTTGTGAGGTACATTGAGGCCGCTAACCTTCTCTGCGCTAACAAGTTAGCATATGTGGACAAAAAAAGGTATGCACAGTGACAAATACAAGTTTCTTCTGAGGACTGAATGATTTAACTGTATCAGCACAGAATATACAATACTGGAATATAATATGTTAAAAAGAACAGCAAACCAACCCTTGTACTATTTTAGAAAAATATCATACATCTGGTAAAAATGCTGAACTCAGTCCCTTCTGGTTCCAGCATATTCAATGTAAAGATTTGCTAATAATATAAATTTTAAATAAAACTGCAAATTAAACAGATCTGAAGATATCACTTTGGGCTCTGGCAGTTTTCTAATGTTTTATAGCTTTCTTATATCTGAAGATGATCATTAAATTCACTGTCTCTGTGTCTTACGATTGATATTTGTCACTGCTGTGACTTCTGTGAAATAAACCTTGTATAAAACTTGTCCTTGTCCTCCACATCGAAGGCCAAACATCTACGTGCAGTAACAATACGATTTTTTTTTTCTCACAACAAAGGACAACTGAGAGAGGATTTGAATTTTAAGTGTGTGTGAGTGTGTGTGTGTGCATTTCCATGAAATTAATCACGTGCTCTGTGCACTGAATATATCTCACACGGTTAGATAAAGGAGGTACAGCTAGAATCTGTGTGGAAAGTGAAAGTACCTTACACAGAATGAAGGTTAGAGGTCAGGAAACTTCAAGCATGAGCTCTGAAATCTGGTTCAGACATTTGCTTTTGTTGTTTTGTTCAAAGGACTGACTCAGTTTCCTCTAACTTCAATCTCTGCAGTTTATGACTCTGATTGCCCAACTGTATTTTCTCAGTTGCAGTTAGTATTATTTGGATGAGAGCTTTGCATCAGGTCATATAAAAGCTACTTTTGGCTGCTGCCTCATTCATAAGGGGCACTGCATGTTTGATTTGGCAGATTTTTATACCCAATGCCCTTCTTGACACAGTCCCAAAGGGATTTGTGTCTCCTCCCAGAACTGAACAATCTTTTGCTTGGTAGGATGATTAGCCAAATGTGTAAACCACTACACTATGGAGCCACTATCAGGCCATGTAACAAGCTTTATATAAAAACAAATCTTATATGAACTTTAAAAAATTAAAGTGCTGACAGGGCTGTTTCAGGTGATAAAATTGTCAAACTGAGATAACAAAAAAAGTCTCATATTTTGAAACAAACAAAAAACACTGATTTGACTATTTAAGGGTAAAAGGGATTATTTATATTATCTTATATTATTTATAGTATATTTTTATTATATTGCTCTCAAGGTTTAAGGCATATTTTATAGTTCTGAAGCACATTTATTTGGCTTTAAATATTAAAAACCTTCTAAAGAAACCACTAGAAATTTACAAATAATATATACTCACTTGCCACTTTATTAGGTACACTTTACTAGTACTGGGTTGGACCCCCTTTTGCCTTCAGAACTGCCTTAATTCTTCATGGCATAGATTCAACAAGGGGCTGGAAACATTCCTCAGAGACTTTGGTCCATATTGACATGACAGCATCACACAGTTGCTGCAGATTTGTCGGGTGCCATGATGATCCATGATGTGAATCTCCCGTTCGACCACATCCCAAAGGTGCTCTACTGGATTGAGATTTGGTGACTGTGGAGCAGTGAACTCATTGTCATGTTTAAGAAACCAGTTTGAACTAATTTGAACTTTGTGATATGGTGCATTATCCTGCTGGAAGCAGCCATCAGAAGATAGGTACACTGTGGTCATAAAGGGATGGACATGGTCAGCAAGAATACTCAGGTAGGCTGTGGAGTTTAAACAATGCTCAGTTGGTACTAAGGGGCCCAAAGTGTGCCAAGAAAATATCCCCCACACCATTACACCACTATCAGCCTAAAGCTTTGATACAAGGCAGGATGGATCCATGCTTTCATGTAGTTCACACCAAATTCTGACCCTGCCAACAGGATGTCACAGCAGAAATCAAGATTCATCAGACCAGGCAACATTTTTCCAGTCTTCTATTGTCGAGTTTTGGTGAGCCATTTGAATTGTAGCCTCAGTTTCCTGTTCTTAGCTGACAGGAGTTGCACCCAGTATGGTCTTCTGCTGCTG
>VUQI01016003.1:11090-35028 GCA_015106735.1 Paratilapia polleni
AATAGATAAATAAAAAGAAAAAAAAAGAGAGAAAAAAAAAAAAAATAAATATTTTTAAAAAAAAAAAAAAAAAAAAAAAAAAAAAAAGAAACAAAGCTGTAAGGCTTGTTGTGAGTAATTGAGAAATTAAAGCCATGTGCCTGAAGAACAGGATCATTGGATGTCAAGTTCTGTTTTGTGATACGGTGCTTGTTAAGGACTAAGACAACTTTTCAGCGTTTCACATTCATTGTTACCTTTCATGGGAGACCAAACACTGAATTGGAAGAAAATCTGATCACACAATACTCTCTTCTGACTGATGTTTCAATTGTTCAAGCAAGGTTGTCTCTTCTTCTATAAATATTTACAATTACCTCTTACAAAAATCCCACTTCATGAAGAATTAATGATGAGCTTCACTTAAAACCACAAAGTTAAGAATTACAAGAGACGCCACAAACTTACAGTACAAACAGGTATACAGTACAAGCTACAAATATACAAATATACAAATGTGTTCTCAGGTTTTTGTAACCCTTTGACACATTAATGCCATTTTTGTCAGAAACCACACACATGTATAAAAATATAGACAATGCTTTTGTACAAAATATTGACATCTTCATTCAAATGTGCAAATTAACACTCAAGAAAACAATAAGTTTCTTTAACACACACACACACACACACACACACACACACACACACGAAAGGCATAGTCTTTTTTGGCCTGTTAGTGATGTAGTTTTTTATGAGAAAGCACCACAACTTCAGCTATTTGGACTTCTTAATGTAACACTGTGTACTTCTCTTGAGAAAGAAAATAGCACTGACTCAGGTTGCAGCCCCTGTGGTCATACAGTAGAACAAGATTAGGACAGCAGTGATGCAGTGATTCAGCTCAATTCACCCTTTAGAATTTAAATCCTCAGTTCTGCCTCTTCACTGTGTTCCAAATTATGTTCAGTTGTGCTGATCACAGAGGCAGAGGGACCCTGTGAGACACTGAAGGGTGTAATTGCAGGAGAACGTGCTGCCAGCGGTGAGAGAGAGGGGGAGAAACTTGGAGACATCGCAATAGAGGAGATGGATCCCTCAGCACTGATGGGCGATCTTCTTAAGGAAGCCAGGTTTGGGAATGTCCTCCCTACGGCAGGCTTTGGAGGTACAGTTTTGGCCCCAGGGTGGGCCACAGAAGTTATAAGAGGTGGGGGGTCAATTCTTGACTCTGCTTTTGCTTTGTGAAATGACCTGCGAGGATGAGGAGGAGCAGTTTCATCTTTTAAACGTGCTATTTCAGTAAAAACATTAGCTAAAGGTTGGAACTGGGGACACCAGTTTAGTAGGTAGTCCCAGTTATAGCTGCCTCGCAGCTCCTCATCACTGGCCACAATAGCTGTGAGGGAGCCATCCGCAGTGGGCTTTCCATCCTCAGGGAAAGTATAGTCTTTAGGGCGGGAGATGCTGAGTCCTCGCCCCACACCTACATACCCGCCCCCTTCGTCCCTGTAGATTGGCACCTGGCCAGCCAACAAAGTACTATTCACACTGCCCACTTTCTTCCCTTTGAACCAATCTATAGAGGGCTCACAGGACACATCTGATAACTGATCAGCATCCTGCTGGATTCCAGAGTCTGGACCTCGGGCAGAGATACGCTCCTGCATTGAGGAGGAGATACTTGACACTCGAGGATATTCATTAATCATTCGGATCTCATCATCCTCTGCTGCCTCTGCCTCCGCAGAGCCACGGCCACTGGAGTGCGAGGGATCCAGGGATCCTCCACGAGTGTATGGACCCCCAGTAGTGCCTCTCTGATCAGCTGCGTATCCAGGAAGGGCCTGATGGTAAATCATTTCATTGGCTGCTAACTTTGTTTCCTCAAACTTGTGCAGCAGGGTCCCTGACATTGGTGTTCGTTCGTGTGTCTTTCGCTCTTTCTTCCGACGCTTTAATTTAACAAAAAATAGTGCCACAGCAATTGTTATTAGTATGACTATGGTCCCAAGTGAAACTGCAATGACACTAACAAGCAGCATATTCATATCTGTGGTGAGACCAAAAGATGTATGGGTAACATCTATAGTAACTTCAGCCACTGATATGCGAGACATCTCCAAAGGGCTGTGAGCGGTCACATCCAGTGTCATTAAGCGTACCTCTCTTTTAGAGCGACTCACGTGTCTACTGTAGCTATCCATCTTTAAAGAAATTTCTCCAGTTGATTTATTGACTTCAAAATAAGGCGAGTGGTCTGCTAAGGAGTAGAGTACAATACCATCCACACCTCCGTCCTCATCTCTGGCTTGTACTTTGCCTATGATCTGACCTTTCTTTGCACCCTCAGGAACTTCAAATAAGAACTCTGAGGAGGTGAAAACAGGATCATATTCATCCTCCCCCATAACATAAACCTTCACTGTTACAGTAGCAGAATAGTTGCCAGCATCCACGGCTGCAGCCACAAAATGGAAGGAGTTTATCTTCTCAAAGTCAAAAGAAGAGCGAGTCCGTATTTCGCCTGAAGTTTGATTGATGAAGAAGCCCTCTCTTCCTTCTTTAAAGGAATCTAACATGTAGTACCTTAGTTGTCCAAAGACACCTCTGTCATGGTCAATTCCATGCAGCATGGTAACTAAGGCATTCTGGGGTTGATTTTCCCTGATGCTTGTAGTTACTAGATTGAGGGGAAAGAAGGGCCGGTTGTCATTGATGTCCTTCACTTCAATACTGACAGGGGCCAAAGCGTAATGCCCTTGACCATCAGTAGCCTGGATAACAATCAAATGGGACAACTGTGTCTCGCTGTTCAGAGGTCTCTGCAGCCTCAAAGCTCCAGTCCACCGGTCTACTTGGAAAAGATCTGTCTCATCTCCCGAGCTTATAGAGTACTGGACCTCACCATTCGGAGCAGAATCTGGATCTGTGGCAGATAAATGCAAGATCTCAGTCCCTGCTGCAGTACCCTCACTCAGAACCACACTGTACTCTGTTCGGCTGAAAACTGGAGGGTTGTCATTGGCATCTGTAACACTGATAAGGATAGGCACGCTGGAGCTACGCTGAGGGATTCCACGATCTGATACCACAACCGTCAGGTTATAACTTGGTACTGCTTCAAAGTCCAGCTTCTCCACCAGGATTAGACTCCCGATTGTCTGGAAACCCCGTCCCTCCAAGAAGCGCACGCTGCTCTCAATTTGGAAGGCATTACCTGAGTTGCCACTGGCAATAGCAAAATCAAAACAGCTGTTATCCCGTAGTAGGTCTCCATCCACAGCTTCTAATGTCAAAACAGTTGATCCAGGAAGCCCATCTTCAGACACAGTGGCTCTGTACTCTGACTGGTGGAAGATGGGGGCGTTGTCATTTATATCAGACACTTGTACCTGGACAGTGGCAATGGATGAAAGAGATGGAGTACCCTGGTCCCGTGCCTCAATCACCACCAGAATGAAGGGATTCTTGAAATCAAACTCAGTTTTCTGCTTAGTAAACAGAGTACCTGTGAACAAGCAAAAAAAGTAAATTACAATTATATTTTGTAAACACTGTGGCAGGTTTGGGTACATGCTGTTTGAGGGAACATTATTTCAGGCAAATAGAATCCATTTGGGAATAGGAGACGGCATAGCTAGAGGCAAAAAACAGTCCTCTTTTATAATGCACTTATTTTTAGATGCTATCTCAAGCAAAACATCTCAGGCAAATAACATTAAATCTGCTTTTCAATTACTTTTAATGAACAAAATGATTAAATATTTTGCAGTGCTTGTTGGAAATATGTCCAAACCCCAAATGAGCATCCAAGGAGCGCCTTAGGGAATAGGATTTTTAATGAAGTGTAATTAAGGGGCTCTTAAACTCTGGTTAGAGTATAGTTATGAACAACAATAAATGTGCAGAGAGTAATCATACCATTGATCGGGTCAATGTAGAAGACACCTTTGGTTGATGACATAACTCTGTAAGTAATCTTCCCATTCTCCCCAGAGTCACGATCAGTGGCTGTTACTGTGATGACTGCACTGCCTGCTGGGAGGTGTTCTGATACAGTCACCTGATAAGAAACATGTTATATAAATATTTTTATCTCTCCATTATAGATACTTTCACACTTGAACCAATATTCCGACATTGTAAAATGTGGTGGTATATGCAGGTGTCACAGGCAGTACCTGATACAAATCCTGAGTAAAGGTGGGGGAATTATCATTCACATCATCCACCAGCACAGTGAGGTTGGCCTCGCTTTGATGTTTAGAGTCAGAGGAGCGGACTGTCAGAGTGTACCACGTCCTTTCCTCATAGTCTAGTGGTCCAGTCAAAGACACCCCTCCTCCATAACGGTGAATTCCAAACATGCCTTGGCTGCTTGTATCCAGGTGTAATGTGTAGGAAAGGGCTGGCCCTGAGTCCACATCATTCCCTGTTACCTGGGTGATTACCGTGCCAATGAGGGTATCTGTATGTGTGAAAAGAACAATAGACATTTAGGTGCAACTAAAATGAAGCACAGAGAGTCTTGGTTTAAAAAGAAAGGAAAAAAAAAAGACTTGTGTTCTTTATGAAGAAATATCCGGTTCTGGAAAGCCTTGACCTAATAGACAGGAAATGAACGGAGGAGGAACTTGGCTATGGCTTGTTTCATCAAAGGGTCAGACTTTTCTCACTGAGCCCTGCTGAGTGAGCTGCCAGGGAGTGTGATGTGAGGCTTTATGATAAGATCACTGGACTAACTCCCTCTGTGAAGCTGACTTACCCTCAGGCACTCGAATCTTCTGAGGCAGAGGAATCATGGGACTGTTGTCATTGAGGTCGATGATGATCACAGTGAGGGTGGCAGAGCCAGCGAGCCGCGGGGTTCCCCGGTCTGTTGCCGTAACAACAAGCCTGGAGCGACAAAATTAATGTCAGCTTTTTAACTTTTAAACCTTTTGAACCCTGTTGCACAATTCTTTGTCCCCAACCCCACCAAGAACAGCCTGTTTTTGTCTGCATGTTTTTCTTGTGTGTGTGTGTTTTACAATACTGAAAAGTGGCTGAAAGTCATTTTAAATATTAATAAAACAATATGTTTGAAAATATTATCTTCAGGGGAAACACAATTTTCTTATAACTTTGAAAGGCTCGGATGCACAATCATAGGTTTAATTCTACTTTTCTATTCTCTTTTTATAATAGGAAGCATTTTCTGAGCAGTCCTTCTTCATTTAAGTCAAGACTGCAGTAGGAATATAAAATCCAACTGAAAGTCAGGCGAAACTATTCGGCTAATTTTTAAAAACTTTGATTTTTTAAATGAAAAAAATCAGCTCAACTATTAAAGCATTGATTGACATGTAGAGGGAGTGTGCATTCTATCAGTAACAGATCATATTTGTGCATGTGGAATAGCTCTGAGAAAACCTGTGTCAGGTGATTGCAAACAAACAGAACAAAAGCAAGACTCACTTTGTTTGTGTCCAGATCTCTCTGTCCATTATGGCTGCAGTGGTAATGCTGCCAGTCAGTGGGTCTATCTTAAACAAGCCACTCATGGATGAAGATCTGATAGAGTAGGTCACCTGACTGTTTTGACCCTGGTCCAGGTCATCTGCAGCAACCTGAGGGAATTAACAACCCATTTTGGAAACAAAAATACAGAAATATTTGCAACAGCTGTTTTAGTGTAACTTGAACTAGTGTGCAATATTGGACTTGGAAGTCAATAGTTCATAAAATTGGGCTATATGGACCTGGCTTTATGGCACAAGTGATTATATAGTAAATTCCTTTGGGACACTGAGAACACATGAAACTGAACAGTCATTTCTCTACAGTGCTGAGACTATCCAGTTTTCTGATGCTTGAGAGTTTTTATTCTACAACTTCACACTTAAACAACAGCCAACCATAATAAACATGTGGAGGGAAAGCTACTGCACCTGGATAATGGGAAAATCGTAGCCTTGTGCCTCCCTAATGTAGGCTACATAGTTCTGGAGTTGGAACCGTGGCAAGTTGTCATTTACATCCTGCAGGATTAAGTTGACAGCTATGTAGGAGCTAGAGGATGCCGTCTCAGCTTTCACCACAAGGCGGAGTTTTGGGGTCTCCTCAAAGTCCAGTCCTTCAGATTTCTGGACCCATATTTCACCTAATTCACAAAAACAGCAATGAGTCTCTTTCTGCATTTCAAAAATACAGCCTTGTAGTGTGTATTGCAATCTGTATACTTACCAGTAATGGTGTTTATTCCAAAAGACTGCATTATATTTCCACTGAATATACTGTAGGTGATACCATTTTTAGAACCATCTGGGTACTGGGCTTGAGTCTGTGTTACTACTGTGCCTAAAAGATGAAAAACACATTGTTGATTCAAATATGCATTCACACATTTTGAAGTAAAATGGTAAAGATTTTAAAAAACTTCAACCTTTAGCAGCATTCTCTTGCAGACTGACATCTCTTGTTGTGCGAGAGAAACGAATCCCATTGTAGTTCTGTTCCTTTATGTAAATGATAACCACTCCCAGGGAAGATTGTGCTGGGTTTCCTTGGTCCATGGCCTGAACTATCAAAGTCCGCTGGCTTTGGGTCATGGTCTGCAGCTTCTCTGTGGCCTGGATTTCTCCTGTCAGTGAGTTAATGGTGAAGCCCCTCACAGGGTTGGCAAAACGATAAAAAACAGAGCCATTAGCCCCAAAGTCTTTGTCCTCCGCTCTCATAGTGGCCAAAACTCGGCGGTTAGAGACACTGCTGGCGGAGACGTTCACAATAAGTGGGTCCTGAATGAAGAATGGTGCATTGTCGTTCACATCCTGAATGTAGATAGTCACCTGAGCAGTGGAGTTGCGTGGGTTTGCAGGGGAAGAGTCAGTGGCACACACCTCAAAGGTGTACGAAGCAGTTCTCTCTCTATCTAGGGGGGATGCTGTGATAATGCGGCCTGTGTTTTGGTCTATCATGAACATGCTTTTAGAGCCATGGCTCAGAAAGTACAGCACTTGGCTGTTGGGACCATGGTCTAAATCAATGGCTTTCACCTCCAGAACAAGTGAGCCAATGGGAACATCTTCCAAAATTTCTGCTGTGTAGCTGCTGCTCTGAAACTGAGGGCTGTGATCATTGATGTCTAGAACTATCACCTCTACAGTGGCAGTGCTGCTTAGGAGAGGGTGGCCCTGGTCCTGAGCTATCACTGTTAAAGTGTACCCAGGCCTCTTCTCTCGATCAAGGGACTGTGAGGTGGAGAGTACACCTGATTGGCCATCCAAGCGGAAGTCTCCAGATGGATCTCCAGCTACAAGTAGAGCAGTAGCAAATCACTTTTAAGAATGTAAAACAGTGGCACTTATGCTGATTCTTTAAACACTAAATCAAAAGAAGTTCTCACTTGTAATTCTGTAGTTTATCTTCCCGTTGTCTCCTGCATCCGGATCAGTGGCTCTAAGGGTGAACAGAGGTAATGCTTCCAGGTTTTCAGGCACCTCTATGCTGTAGTAGAGACGTCCGAAGACAGGGGCGTTGTCATTAACATCAATCACCTTGATTTTCACAGTTGCTTTAGCGTAATTTGGTGGAAGGCCTCCATCTTTGGCAGAAACTGCCAAAACATAAAAAAGCACACACCAGCATTAATCATGATAATGCATGATGAATACCACACAATCACATCTGAATATCGGAAAACAGCTCTTATTATTATGTATCAGAGCAGTCATGGATTATCTGTAATGCTATAGGACAATCAGATGGCAGTACCTGTGACAGTGTAGTATTCCTGAAGCTCTCTGTCCAGAGACTTAGTGGTCATAATGACACCTGTCACTGGGTTGATGCTGAAACCCTCCTGTGAGATACCATCATATGTCACCTGGCCATTGGTTCCTACAGAGAAACAAACATAGTGTTGACGTCCTATTAAAAAAAACGGATTATAAAAAATAAAATCTTATTAAAGAATGTCAGTAAAGGTCAGAGAGTTCCATCCTAAAACTTGTATAAACCAAAAAAATGCATTTAGAACATATTTCAAATTCTCTTCTGTAATAGCTTGTATACTTATTTGTTTGTTTGTCATGAGGTTTGCTGTCTAAGCGTTTTCTCAGTGAGAGCCCTCCCTCAGGTGTCTGGGTGCCAGATTGCGTGCTACGAGAAAGCAGCCTGGCAACCTCACCTGTTTACTTCACTAATTGCTTTTGAGGGGAAAGTTTATAATCCTTCTGTTTTATGTGCTTCTGACTAAGTCCAAGAGAATGCATCCTACCCCCACCTTCCCTTGTAGTCTTCAATTAAAAACAACTGCTAATGTCTCTAATGTGAACACATAGCACATGATGGCTGAGAAGAATTAAAGGCATTTTGATTCAGCACAAATATGATATGATGGATCAAATCTGCACGTTGTATATCAGACCTTGGTCTAGATCAGAGGCAGACACTGTCAACACACTGGTTCCTGGAGGCTGGTTCTCAAAGATCTGTGCTTCATACTGGCTCTCCTCAAACCAGGGCACCTCATCATTAACATCAATCACATGGACACACAGCAGCTGGATGGATGAGTGTTGGGGTATCCCATGATCCTCAGCGATTACTGTGAGGTTATAGATGTCCTGCTCCTCACGGTCCAGAGGTTTGAAAATAGACAGAGAGCCTGCAGAAAGATGAAATAAGGGTGAAATATGAGGAGAGAGTTCCTCTCTGTGTGTACTTTATTACAGCCTGGTTAACAGAGACAGTTACACAACTAGGGTATGAAAGCATGCTATCAAAGGCAATAAAACATACCGCTTGCCATGATTGTGTGTAGTCAAGTTATTTAAAAATCAAGTGTGAAAACTTGTCGTGTGAGGGCCAAATCAGTGCTAATCTCCTCCACATTCACAGCTTTGCCTACCTGAGTGCTACCACCACCACTGCTGTAACAGCCCAAACGGTCTGGCCACAGTTTACGAGATTTTCCACTGGAGAATGCCGCAGCCATCGAGAAAGAAGCAGTAAACACACACTCTAGACACGCAACAGCCAGGCCTGCCGTGCTCCATAGGAATTAGAGGCACCCTAGCCTTTTCATTATCCTGCCCTAAGAGGGTAGAACTTGCATTGATTCAATTTCAATTTCATGCTTTAAAATGAAATGCAACTGTTAAAGAAAGAGAGGGCCGGGGCAGTTTTCCTTTTAACTTTGTCTTTGTGTGTGTTTGTTTTTCACTTTGTGCCTTGCTAGGACTGAGATAACTTGCCCTCAAGCTTTTAATCTGGTAAAAGTTACAGGCTGGAATTTTTCACCTAAATTTGATTCCTCTGTGATCCTACCATATCCCTGGTCGCTGATAACACATGGGCAGAAAAAAATGGAGGAAACTGGAGAAAGTTTTTATTTTGGATGTTTTCTAAGCCTATGCGGGGGTTTGTGGCGCCAACAATTTGGACTGCAGCGTATGTGTAAGCTGAGGTTGCTCAGACAACAAACACATCTTTCTTATTTGATATGGCAAAGTCATTTATCAACATTTGATGTGTTAATCCCTGAATGGTGCTGTCTTTTGCAGAGAAGCAATCCCCCATATCACCATTGCACTCTCCCCACTTCTCTTGAAAGGAAAATTAATGACCTCCATTCTGACACTGAGTGATGAGAATGTGTCTCACTCTGTGACTTTATAGATTTATAATAATAGCCTGATAGTTCTCTCTATTGTGGTTAGCTGTGATGCCAAAGTAATGAAAACAGATTGTGTAGAGTTGTCGTAGGCCTTTGGTCACTGACCCCAAAACAGGAGCAAACCAGGTGCTCAAAGGATTAACTTGTCACTATTCTAACAAATAACCAGTGTGCATGAAAGCACTTCAAGATGAGTGCACATACTGGGCTGAAGCAGAAGTGACATGCATGACAGACGCTGAACGTTTCCATCCCCTGAGCTGCTCCAGGAGGCATCCTGGTTGGTGACTTGAAGGCGAGGGCGGAGCAAATGTTGACACGTGTCTCAAACACCACAACAAAGCCCACAGAACCAAATAGCCCAAGGTCAGCGTTGACTAAGTGACAGAGTCTGATGCAAGCACACAAACACATATGCGCATGCCTACACACACACATACACACGTGCGTACACATAAACACCCGTAACTGATCCCTTCTCTAATGGTTCCCAGAAGCCTGAGCAGGAGGTTCTTTGGTCTTTCATGGGAATAGATCCACAGTAACAGATGATGGGTTGTTGTTGTGTGTGTGTGTGTGTGTGTGTGTGTGAGTGTGTAGCATTTGGCAAGCTGGTCTGTCTGGCCTCCAACTGAGAGAAATAAGTCATGAAAGGTGAAGCAAGAGTTGTACTGACCTTAGAAGTAAGCAGAGTATTAAAACAGTTTGTGTGTGTTTCTAGAAAGGAACGTTAGGTGAATGTTGTGGGGGGTCGTGTGTAATAGAGAAGTGAATATATATGCAACACAAAGTGAAATTTAGGAGATTCAGATGCAGATTTGCTTATCTAGTTAAACTGAAAATATTTCATCTACAGCAAGAGATTTCCATGACACAGTAGTGCCTTAGTTTATAAATTCCTGACAGTTGCAGAAAATATAAAGTGAGAGCTGACAGTTTTAGTATAATAATTATCAGGGGAAAAAAAGAAGCAAGGAAGACAAGGAAAATAAGTAAACAACTTTTTAAGTATGAGATTTGAAAACAAACTGTAATTTTGTGCTAGAAATGTTGATATCTGATGCTAACATGTGCCTTATCCATAAAATATATGAATGACTTCCCCCTTCCCAGAGCCAGATATGGCAAATATGCCAGAGACAAAGATTTCCTGCCTGCGGCTAAAACACAGAACAAGGAAAAACATTCCAGAAGTCAAAATCAGACTTTGTTTTGTATATCAGTACACACTGAAAGGGGAAACCTTTCAAAATATTATAATTTCTGTCCAAATGGATGCCCTCAGATGCACGACTTGTGCAATATTATGACCAGACCATTTATAACATTAGGTTATCTGCAAAACTCTGAAATCGGTTGAATTAGATAATTTTTAAAAAATAAACTATTCTACAAAGTGGTTATGATCAGTAAAATAAAAGTCCTATTCACATCTAACATATTTGGACTTTTTGACTTTTCAGTCAAATTTACAAACTAAATTGTAGGTGAGAAACCTATGGATTATTGAGACCAATTAAAGGAAGCATGGCATGCTATCATCAGAACTAGAAAAGCAAAAAACTGGCTTCTTTAGAGTAGAGAATGGAGGAGAAAAAATTTGATTAACTAAAAGCTTTCTAATTTTATAACTAATTTTCTAACGGGAAATTCCATCCATTAATTTTCTTCTGCCTATCCAGTTCAGGGTTGCAGGGGGAGGGCTAGAGCCTATTCCAGTTATCACTGGGCAGGTTGCCAGTATAACTGCAAATTATGAAGTTATAAAAAGTCAAATGAAAAAAGCTGTAAAGATGCAAACACTTTCCAGGTATTTTTGAAACGGCTGATGGAGAGATAATGGGAGGATGAGAGAGCAATGCCACCTAAACATAAACTAAGTGAGCAGCAAGCAAAAAAACGGGTATAAAATCTTCTGTTTGTTCATTTCTCTACAACTGACCAAACTGACAACACCCTGACTTCAGTAGATATGTCCTATAAAGATCTTTAGTGTGGTTACTTATTTGTACAGTGAAATCCAAACTAATTTAAATGTATACAATGACTTTCAGGTGTTAAAAGAGTCTTACTGTTAGAGATTATGGCAGTAAAACTGATCTACAGCATTTAAAGTAGCTATGCAAGGAAAAAAGCAATTATCTGCAATTATCTTATTTTGTTCTAAGCAACATAAAGCATACACAAGTTCCTACATTGGCTCTGGGCTGGACTTACCAGTATTAGGATTGAGGCTGAATGTCCCTGCAGTGTTGCCTGACTGAATTCTGTAGGTCATTCTACCGTTCTCCCCTTGGTCTGCATCTCTGGCCATGACATACAGCACCACAAAGCCCACTGGCTGGTCCTCCATCACACTGACAGCTGTTGGCGATATGAACACTGGTGGATTGTCATTCTCATCGGTCACGTACACCCTTGCCGTGACAGAACCCCAGCGCCTCTGGCTGGCATCAGGAGCAGAATCTGTTGCTTTTACAACCAGGATCAGGTTTGGGGTGACCTCATAGTCCAGCTTCTGGTCCAAGGTCAGAATCCCTGTTGAAGGGTCGAGGGTTAATAGGCCAGGGGTATTTGGCCACTGGTGTAGTATGGAATACATCAGTCTGCTGTTGGACCCACTGCCATCCTTATCTGTGGCCTGGAAAGTATAAACAGAAGAGCCGGGCTCCACGCTCTCAGAGATGACAATGGTGATGGGGTCCTCTGGGAACTGAGGAGTGTGGTCATTGCTGTCCTCTATGCCAATGTCCAGGTGAACAAGGGTGCTGCTCGGAAGGGCCTGAGAGAAGTCATCCACTTCAATTTGCAGGTTGTAGCGTGAGTCTTGCTCATAGTCAAGAGGACGAGCCAAGTAAACATCTCCAGTCAGACGATCCACAACAAATGTCCCGTCTCGGTCTGTACCCCCCACCACTGTGTAGGTCACCTTGTCATCCTCTAAGGTTCCTCTGTCATGGAGACAAACTGAGCCAATAACAGACCCAGGCTTGGCCTCCTCCATGGAATTGAAAGATATGGAGAGTGAATTCTTCTTGGTAGCAGGTCTGTTAACGCTGATAACCTGCAGTAAAGAAACACATTGCATTTATATTTTACGGCACAGTAACATGGCAACAGATCTAATGGTTCACTCAGATGCCCAGTGGCAACTTAAGTTTGCAATTTTCAAAACAAAATGAAAATATTTTATGGATTTTAGGCAAAGCGAAAACAGATTTTTGCCCACTCCGCTCATTTGCATTGTATGTGTTTGCTGGGAATAAATGAAACCACTTACAAAAGGTTTTTATAGACTTCAATAACATGGCTGCTAACATTCTTCTGACATTTGTTTGGCTGCCAAGAAAAATAATAGATGATAAAAGTTACGCAATCAGAAAAGGAAGTGCTGAGAGGGTTTGAATTTAGCACTAAAACATATTCCAGCACTCTATATAGTTTTACACTTTTTCTGATGAGCAGTTCAAGTGTCTTCAAAGACTACAACCTTATTACTTCTCCTCTTCTGACACACTGTTTTAATAAAACATGTTTTTCCTTTGACATCATGCATGTACTGTAAAAATTTAAGCAGCCGTAAAAGCTAAAGGAACATGGAGAGGCTTTATTGATCAAATTTTCATCTGAATTACTAACAGTGTTTTGTAACCTGATTGGCCAATCTGGATAGTGTATCCAACAGCACAGTTCCCACACTAAGTAGGCACTCAAAAAATATGCTGTGCTTGCTGACAAGCTGTAAATTGGTTCCACATTAGATGGAAAAGGAGTGTTCCAAAAATAAATTGGAATAGGCCTATCCTATCATTGACAGAATTAAATAATCATTCAGAAAGGATGATTAAAGGAAATTACACAATACGTCACCAGGCAAGAACAACACTGCGCTGTTTAATCCAATTAACTAATAATTATGACTTCCATTTTTTTGTTATTGGAAAAGAGGAAAAATTGCACTGCCGCTGACTGGAGCTCTTTATATGGCAGCTCAATTTTCCTGGAACCTATAAATCTACGTTCTTTCCAGAGTTCTTCCATTGTGTCCTTTTCTGGTCTATATTAAATATTAATGTGAATTACCTTTAATGCTGTGTTTTATGTTGAGTGTATAGCCCTGTTGCTCCTTGCAAAAAGAGCTACTGTATTAAAAAAGTGTTGAAGTCATTGAGTGTGACCTTGATCAGAGAAGTCTACAGCTGGCCCTCATCACAAGCCAGCTGGGAGTATTTGATTCAGATCCACTTTTCCATTTCAGATAGAAATTTCCCTTTTGAAAATTCACAGGGGAAGAAAAAGGGAGGGGATGGGAGGGGACCTTGTCAGAAGTGAGGCTGATATGTCTGCAACTAGTCTGAGGGGCCCAGGGACGCAGATCCTCACAGCCCTGAGTCTATTCTTTGATATCAAATAGGTGAGTAGAGTGGGTGTTTGTGCTGGCTGGGCTCCAAAAAAAAAAGTCTGACCTGAATGGTGAGGGAGCAGGAGGTGCTGCGAGGGGGCAGTCCTCTGTCAGTGGCTGTCACCGTCAGAGTGTACTCAGCCCGTTCCGAGTGGCTGAGAGGGGATGACGAACGCAGCTCACCAGTGTTTGTGTTCAAAGAGAAACGCTCAGCTCTGGGACCTAGAAGAGACAGAGTCCAAACTAACTTGAAGCGAAGTGTGTAGGAGGCCTTAACACACAAATCCAAAGCATTAAACTGAATCCATTTTCAGACATATGTGCTAGATGTGACTAACTGACTCAACCATAGTATCCTTTGTTTACTTTATCTACAGGCAAACAGACCAATAATAAACTATTTTACTTGCACAGATGGGAACTTCTTGTCCATAACGTACCTGACAAAGAATAGAATACGGTGCCGTTCTCTCCTTCATCAGGGTCTTTGGCTTGCAGTGTGCCCAGTACAACCCCAGAAGGCTGACCCTCTGTCACCTAAGGGTTAAAAAAACAGATTTTCACTAAATTGCTCTGTGACAACAATTTATTTTCTGCCTATCTAGATTTCTGCTCTTGTGCCATTACCTGAATGATGATGTTTTTCCCTGACTGACTGTGGATGAAAACAGGGTCATTGTCATTGTCATCCAGTACAGTGATAAAGGCTGTGCCTGTGGCACTACGAGGAGGTGAACCTCCATCTTGTACCACCACCAGCAGCTGGTAACTAGACTGCTGCTCTCTGTCCAGAGTCATCCTTGTACTGATCTCACCTGGGGACAGAAATAGATAAATGAGGGGGATTTTATGCACAGGCACAGGTCCACTGGAATAATGATGAGTCTTAAGAGCTAGCAGGCTTTGATCAATGACACATAAGTAATCGACATGAGCGGTGTGCAGATCTATTCATACATGTACACATGGACACACATTCATACACACAAATAGAAGACTTTTGAAAGGTTGGCAGATGCTCTAGAGACTCACAAGTCTGCCAGAAGCTGATCACAAATCAGAGCCTGAGTCTCCACCTACAGGCTAACAGGCTCAGCAGGCCAATTAGAACTCAGCAAGATGCTTAGTGCTGCTGTCACAGTGATCTGACTAATTTATGACAGTGGCAGAGGGGCAACCTCAGTCTCTCATCTTTTAGAGATGACTCGAGTTGGCTGAACATTGTGTTTTTCCACATGTTTGTCACATGTCAGATTTTGGCTCATGTAAAATGGAATTCCATGTTTGGTTATTTGAGCTTAGTTTGACTTTAACACAATTTTACAGACAAATAAAATAAATATAATGAAGCTGATCAATTTAAATTTTCCAGGTCAAGCATGTGCCAATATCTTCAAAGGCTCTATACAGCCTAGAAGACATCAATTAAACAAATAATATCAGCTGCCTTTCTTTTTTCATGTTACCTCCTCTGTCACTAGTGGTCTGCTGCTTTTTTTTTTCCATTCACGCCTGTTCTGTTCCTTAGGTATCTCTCTTTTAAAAATATTTGAATGCATTTTTATGCCTTCAGGATTTTTTTTGCATAAATACACACATTTTAATTGGCTGCATATTTAAATTAACCTAAACAAACCACATTTTAACACATCTCTAACTTTGACTAATCTCAGTGCATAAAATCTTGTTAACCTGTGTGGCTGTTAATCTGAAAGTGGCGGTCAGGGTGCAGGAAGCGGTAATTGAGGCGTCCATTGGGGCCACTGTCGCGATCTGTGGCCAACACGTGACCAAAGCCTGTTCCTGGAGGCAGGTTCTCTCTCACAGCCATGAAGACCCTTTCCTGTGTAAGCCGAGGAGAGTTGTCATTCTCATCAGTCACCGATATCCGCACTGTGGCACTGCCTGTCTTCTTTAATTGTCCATGACCAGTACTGGCTAGCACTGTCAGGAGATACATGTCCTTGACTTCCCTGTCCAGGGCACTCTTCACAAACAGCCAACCACTGTCTGCAGCAATGCCAAAACCTGCAGCATCTCCGTCTGGGCGCAGGTGATATGCCAGGGGACTGAAATGACCTGAGGTGGGAGTTTCTCTGTTCAAAGCTCTGACTTGCAGAAAGCGTTTGCTTATTGGAGTGCCTTCTTTTAGTTCCACACGGTAGGTGAGGGTATCAAACACAGGACCCTGGTCATTCTCTGCCTGGACATGAACTACAAGCATGAAGGTGGCACTTAGCTGGGGTACTCCACCATCCTTGGCAATCACCTGAAGGTCATACCGGGGGGTATTTTCATAGGAGAGGCTCCCTACCAATCGGATCTCTCCACTGCTGCGCTCTATGCTAAAGATCCTCTGGATTCCACTCGGAGAAGAAAGGTCAAAGGTAAGCTGTCCATTGACTCCTGAGTCTCTGTCCTCAGCTTGGACACGGTACACCACTGTGCCCATTTCTGTATATTCTGGCAGCAGAAGGGATTCTGAGGATGAGGGCAGAAAAACAGGTGGGTTATCGTTGACATCTGCAATGGCGATGTGGACACGGGTCTGACCAAAGGCAGGAGGGTTGCCACTGCGGGCCTGCACCTCCAAATCAAGAGCTGATTGAGCTTCGTGATCCAGGGGAAGACTGGTCCTTAGGGCCCCTGTGTCAGGATCCACTGTAAAGTAGCCTGCAGGGTCTCCAGAGCTAATGGTATAGGAGATATCTCTAGAGGTGCCTGACAAGGGAGAACGATACAAGATGACAAAGACATATCAGTGGAATATAACCTTTTGTTGACAGATGCAATATCAAATTTAGGTTTGTATTAGTGGTCCAGCATCTATTTGTACAAGTGGTGCAAAGAGCAGAAAACAATTTTCAGCATGATCCAGAAATATAGGCTGATCCAGTTAGTGAGTGAGTAACAAATAACAGGTGTCTGTAGTCCCCACCTGTTTTACTGTTGGCCTGGACAATCCCCACAACAGTCCCGCGCAGGACATCTTCTGATACAGTGAAGTAGTACTGAGTCTTTTCAAACACAGGCGGTGCCACTAGCCCTGCCACCACACTAATGTTAACTCTGGCATTGACTAAGGCAACCAGACCACCACCATCCTGAGCAGAGATAACCATCGGAATGACAGAGTTGGCCTTCCCATAGACAGATCGTGACAGTGAGATCACACCTATAAAGGGTTCAGGACAATACATTAACAGGGATTTTTTTTTTTTACACCACACAACATCATAAAGGGTTATTATTATTTCTATAAATCATAATAAAAATACAGGTAAGTGTGTGCAGGAATGGGAACAATATTTATTCCAACCTGTGTCTTTGTTGAGAGTAAAGTATGGGGAGGCCCCTCCAGGTACTGTTTTGTATGTAATTCGCCCATTCTCGCCTGAGTCCGGGTCATAGGCTGTCACTCTGACAACAGATGTCCCAGGGGCACTCTGCGTGCTCAAACTAACAGCATAGCTGAGTGGGTAGAAAGCGGGTCTGTTATCATTAATGTCGACCAGATCTACCCTGACATAGGCTACTGAGCTCAGTCCACCCTGCAGAGGAAACAAAAAGCTCTTTTGTTATACGTTCACGTATTAAATCT
Organism: Paratilapia polleni; assembly: GCA_015106735.1. Taxonomy (NCBI): domain Eukaryota; kingdom Metazoa; phylum Chordata; class Actinopteri; order Cichliformes; family Cichlidae; genus Paratilapia; species Paratilapia polleni. Next base: position 28,734 of record VUQI01016003.1, read on the forward strand.
TGAACAGTAAAAACATACCTGAAAGCAGGATTTAGGCCACATTAACGGTGCACGTAGACCACATTAATGGTGGAAGTAAAAACCAGCAGTAAACCCAGTAGAAATTTCGGTGTATGGCGTAGCCTCTAAAATATAGTCCCAGGAGGTTCGTGTAGGGACACAGATTGATAGTTTCCCTTGGGAAAGAGCAATATGTCATGACCCGTGGAGGGTGAGAGGGCTTGCTGCAACCCAAGTCTGTTTCATAGGCTTTTCATTTGCAGAAATACAGTGCAGGCTTTTCATTTGGACCAGGTGGCAAAAACGAGGAAGGCGGCAGTCCAACTTGTTAAAATATTACTGCCTGACAGTTGAGGTATTTCTCCTTCTGATTGCTTTAACATGCCCGCAGTAATTTTCTTTCATTTTTAACTTTTTCTTCTTTAAGTGTTTTTTGGCAGTCAGTGCACAGGATGCTGTACTAACTTATGAGTAAGTCTACCTACCATGGAGAACTATTCAAATTTTATTTTAGTTTTTTGACAACTCAAAGTTTTATTTTGTTTTTTTTTTTCTGCACAGTTGGCCACGTCTTTGCTCTCCTGTCTATAAGAAAAGCATGGCTGCTGTGTTTATGGGATTATACTGTGGCTCAATGGATTCATGATTTCAGAAGGCGGTGCCTTACCCCATCCACTGCAGTAACAGTAAAGTCGAAGCTAGCTGGCCCTTGATCTCTGTCTAGTGCAGCACTAGTGCAGATCTGGCCAGTCTCTTTGCCAATGGTGAACTGAGAGGGAACAACGCTGTTAATGCCAGAGCCAAGAGAGTAGGTAATCAAGCCAAAGGAGCTGCTGTCTGCATCTGCCGCAGTCACCTAGAGAAAGGAAAACATGCTATGGGTTAAACATTCCAACTTTGCACATTACAATTAAAATGTATTAAGTTGGAAGGGAAATATCTTACTGGATAAACTCAGCACTTTCCATACTCAATTACATTACTCTAAAGCCTCATTAGATCAAAACTAATTTCTATTAGTTGTAAGAGTCATGGCAATCCACAAATTGAAACAGAAGCACCATACCAGGTGCCTTTGAAAGCATCTTTGGATCCATTCTTTGTTGTTTATCTGAGCCAGAACATGAGCCAAACAGGCCCTTTGGCAGAAAGGAGCTCAGAGGGAATGAAGGGGGGTGGCAGGAAGGAGGATGACTTCTACAGGCTCTGGGAGGCCTGCCAGCAGGAAAAATTGCCTGCTTCTGGAGTGGTGTCTGTCTGCAAAGGACAGTGACAAGGGCGGCTAGGCAATGGTGGGATACCACACATTACACTTCAGTGCAATGCATTATAACCTAATGTGATGTCCCGCCTGCGGTCTGGTTTTAATAATGCTGCGCATTTAGAGAGGGATAGAACCACTGGAGCTATAAAAGGAGCTCACAAGCCATCAGCCAAGAGGCCGACTCAATTACTGTAGGATCTCCCAAGACAGCACAAGGCAAACACACCAATCAGATCGACCCCTGGGTACCAGCAGCATAATTGTTTGCAAGTGTTGGCTCAAGATCGCAGATTAAAGTAGGGTTAAAACTCACAAGTTGATTAGAATTCTTCTTCCTTCCATGTTTAATAAATGAATCCTTTTAGCAAAACACTAATTGGAATAAAATAGAAGCTCGCATCATGCTCTGGTGCTCCAACATACAGCAGCAGGGAGCCTCGTCTGTGTAAGACGGAGCAGTCATCAGAAACATTGCCAAGAAAAATAAGGCAAGCCATGCTTATTATCAAATGCTGACTTTTTAAAGATGGTACTGGTATGGCTGTGAATAGATGGAAATCATTTATTTGGGGTGATGAAGGTTTGTCTGCAGTAATTCAGCATTCATGTCTTTCCTGAGCAGATGGCAGACAGGGGACTCAGCAGAGAGCCCTCCTGACTGTAACTCCTAACAGAGGGTGAGTGGGGTGTTGGAGTGAGAGAGTCATAAGGCTGGCGGAGATGCAAATCAAAGAGAAGAATAATAAACCACACAAGGAAAGGTGAAACCAAGAGCAATACAAGAAAAGCCACTCTTTTAATGTGCCAAAGCTGTTGCTTACCTTTTATCATTTAGCAGGGGGGCAAGTTATTTATAACAACCCCAAAGCTTTATATATTTGCTTTACTCATAGTTGTGTGATGAGTGTCAGCTGGAGGGAAAACTGAAGGAGCATTTTAGTGTGAAGACCTGAATTTTGTTAAAGAAAAAGATAGCAGATATGCAACAAACATTTCCCAGGAGATCTGTAGGAACACATTTCCTCTCTTGTGACTGACTCTTTTATGATAGGTACTGATTGTAGAAGCAATGTTGGTTTCCATTTGGTGCACAACCTTCCAAAAACACATACTTTTTTAAAGTACAGCCACATACAGTGTATAAAAGTCACATATAGAAAGCCTATACATGCATTTATGGTATGAAAATAAAAAAAAAAGGCTGCCCTTTGACTTTAAAAAGTATCAGCTTCAGTAAAGTGCACTTGTACAGTGTGTGCTACAGAAATACTCAAATCTTCTAATAAGAACAATATCAGGTGAGACAGACAACTGAGGAATGACTGCAACCAAGCAGTAACCTTTAGGACTGAAAAATTAAGCCTAAATTACACCGATCGACCAGCCAGGGACCAGAATCGGACAATTTCCAGTGTTCTGGAAAGTGTACCTGACATTTGTTTTGTTATATAAATCTGTTGCACCTGCTTTTGTTTGGTAAGGTAAAATATGTCAGGTAAAGGTGCGTGTACAGCAACTCATTTTCAATTAATTATTTGTACCTCTTTCCAGTAGCAGAGCACTTTATTTTCAGTTGTTTCAGTGAGAGAAGCTCCTGTAACCTACTGGATGTGCTATCAGTTATAGTCTTTAGAAAGAAAATCGGAATCTGCAAAAATCAATACTGGCAGGTCACACAAATCAGAAATCAGAATTGGTAAAAAAAAAAAAAAAAAAAAAAATTAAAGTCAGTTCCCACAGAATACCATGTTAAAGTGCCCAACTGTACAGCTGAAATAAACATGTTTATTGCCCGATAGAAAAAACAGTTTTGGTCACTATAGATTATTACAATGGTACAAGGGTGAATTTTTTAAAATAAATTTCCCTTTAAATTTTTATTAAGGCTTAAAGTTTTCATTATTAGAGGCGTGGACGCTTTGAGTCACAGGCAGGTGTTTGACTGTCTGTGGTGTTGGTGCCGTTTGGAGCATTTTAATGTAAATAACTGTCAAATAATATCAACTGCTGTGAGGTAAGAAACGTGTTCCAGTTTAGTGAAGTAATTGTTTTTTTTAGTACTATGTTACTTTCCATTAATTAGCAGGTATCTTTGAGTGTGCAATGTACACACCTTGCTAACCAAGCTTTGTAAAAAAAAACAAAGGGATGTAGGCCATAGAGCTAAAGTCAGAGCATAAACTCAGAACTTCACAAACCACTGTGAAGTGTGAAGTTCTGTGAAGTTCACCCACTGGGATGTCACTGTAGCTATATCCATGTTTATATACAGTGAAGTGTTTTATATAAGACAAATTAATAATTCATCAAGTGTAAACCCCAACAAGTAAAACGAGATTTGCACAAAGTCTTGAATAAAGTGTTGAATAAAAGCTTTTGCATAACGCTACACTTCTGCAATGATGTCACAGCAAGGAGTGATGCATTATTCATACTTGTTTATGCCCCTTTCATGCATTCTTGGTTTAATTGCCATTCTTTTCTGACCTTTTGTACTATATATAATTTGAAGAAAGCAGATTAAAGCTTTAACCTCAACCACATATGCATATTGTAAATTTTAAAACTGGTAACCAGGCAAGCCATTTAACATCTGCCAGACATAAATAGGAATTCTCCGCCCAGCACAGGGTAGAAAAATACCAGTCACCACTATGTTCTATCCATCGTGAATATCAGGTGCCTCTGTTTCAGTTTCCCACTGATTTTGTACTCTCTCCTCTGTACTGTATAGGTATTACACAAACTATTTTTATTGGATTAAAAGTTCAAAAGCAAGAGTAAGCTTAGATCATCACCAGCAGCCAGCAGTATTCTCCCTACACTTCATGTATGTGAGTGAGGCATGATTGGAGCTGTCTTATCAGCAGGGGAAAGGCAACGTTTGGCTGAGTCCTTAGTAAAACAAGCTGGAGAAATCCAAAGATAACTGGGGAACTTTGTGGTTCTCCCATCAGATTCCAGGAGCCTTCCAGAGGAGACTTTCTGACTGACTGACTGGCTGTCCAGTCAAGAGAACAGAACTCACAGGAGAGGACATGCCTTTGTATGTTTATGTATAACATGTCCAAATGAAATAATGATCTTGAGGCATTTTGGTGCTCCATTGTTTTCTGGGCCGTCTAATATGCTAACACTGTGGTCTGGGAAAGAGCCTGGCCTGAAAAGAACAAGGCCAGGATCTGGGTGATTTCTATTTTTAGATATGAAATTTCCCAAAAAGCATCTTATAATCACTGAATGTGGCTTTTCAGTTCTTGATCATAAATGTGTGAGGTTAATGGAAACACATGTATGTGTGACCTTATTTGCCCATGCTACTGCTCCTTTCTCCACCTTCATTGTGCAGCCATGCATAAAAAAACACCACACTGTGGAAAGAACTAGTGCAAAAACCTGTGAGTAAATGAATGATGCAAAGCTGAACCCACTGAAACCAACAAGGGGTGAATTGAAGGCAATGTAGTTTTTAATCACGCACCCCGTATTTTAGAGTGCCCAGTCAAACAAATCCATCTCACGTATTCCTCAGCAAAACCAGCCAATCAGGACCGCAGGTCTGCCAATCCAAACAGGCCACAAATGACGGAGTGCGTATGTAAATGTTTGCCAACTGGGAAATCATCACACACATCAATCAAACTCTGCGTGCACATGTCCTATGAGTGTACCTTAGATGCGTAAGCAAAGACACAAACGTACAAACACTGGGGATAAAGCAATTGCTCATCACAGTCTCGTGATGCCTGCAGAGCAAGAGAGCAAGATCAAGTTAATTCTGAACTCTGATGACATCAAACTCCAAATATTTTTTGTATTCTCTTTGTAAACATACAAAGCACAGATTAGTATGCAGCAGTATCAGCAGGGACTCTGGCCCAAATTAAACAAAATGCAACAACAGTTTTAGAAAATACTGGATGACATTTCTACATCTCTTAAGCTCAAATTTATGACTGAGCTTGCTTTTATCTTTCTTGGATAGTGCTGTTACTTACATATGTTGGCCAGACAGCTAATGTGGGCTTAAAGAAGTATTGTGTAGATGTTAAACAGGAAAAAGTTTTCATCCTTAGGTTTAGAATAAAGGGGACCTTATTTAGTGAATAATGAAGATTTATAAAAGGTAAGGGAAGTTAGTACTCCACCCACTACATAGATTTTAGCTGCCATATTTATGATGTGTAAGTTAAATGGCAGTGACGTCGCAGTTTCTGACAACCCGATGAGATTTAGAGCAATATCAGGCCCAGTCAAATCCATTTTTCACCAAAAATGGCAACTTTCATTCAAAAATAATAATCGGTATCATACATAATTTTAATAACAGCGACATAGACATGATAAGTTAAGCTTGTAATAGCAGGACTCCCACAGGAGCAGTCAGCAGGATAATGTGATAGATTGATGAAGTGACAAGCAGATCATTAAAGACTGTAGAGGCAAAGAGGAAAGAGTAGGCTCAAAGAAGTAAAACGAGTGGGTGAGCTGTAGAAATCTGGACTGAGAAATGCTTTGAGCTTTCACAGCTGGTGTGAAGCCCTGCACAGTGCTCTCTCTCTATTGTCCTGGCATCACTTCTGAAGAGAGCAGAGATGAGGGAAACGAGGTGGAGACCTCCTAAAGGCCTCTCTCGCTAGCCGCTTAAGTAGCAGATGGGCAGGTCAGAGACTTTGTGACATGTACCCCACCACACCAAAGACCCAGACAGAGACCACACCCGGCCAGTGGAAGGAAGAAGCCCTCTCACTGTTGACAAATATATCAAAACTCTAAACATTTGGAGCACAGACAGTACTGTCTGGATTAGGACCAACCATATGTGAAAGATTTCAGTGGTTACTCATGAGACAAAAAGCTGAAATCTTCACAGCATAGTTTAAGACATGTGTAAGGTCTATGAAATGGTGACATTAAATACTGCCAAACTGTGGCCTATGATGTCTGGCTGCTTTGTGCAAGTGTGATAAAAGTAATGCAATTTCAGAAGATGTTGAAGCTGAGACATGAAATATGTTGGAGTATCATCCG
>VUQI01016005.1:2244-21248 GCA_015106735.1 Paratilapia polleni
GTGGACGTAGCACACGTAGCACGTGTGACTGCGTGTAAGAGACAGTATAAATGTACATTCACCTCCTCTCCTCACTTTTTTTCACCAAATAATAATTTAATGGCAGGATACAGTTTAAAAATTATTTCAACCCAATTTCATTCATCATCAGTTTTGCTGTGGGAATTGTGAGAACCAGTAATCACTGTAATCAAGTTCAATTAAAAAAAAAAAAAAAAAAAAAAAAAAAAAAAAAAAAGAACCTCTGAAAAAGAAGCAGTCAGCTGCATAATGGTTTATACATTCACAGAGGATGGCATCACAGGAGAGTTAAAAATGTTTATTCCCCAACTGGCTGGCAAGTGGCTGCTGGAGGTTGCTGGCTGTTGCTAGGTGAAATTGGTTGCAAACAGGGTGCTGCACCAAAAACCTCCTGGTGACTGATTTGGTTACTATTAGATTGCCACAGTTGCCCATAATTTGCATGAAAGACGCAGATTTTTCACTGTTTCACTGCCGCTTGGCGAGTAGTTTGTGAGGGTCTGCCGAGAGGTTGACGTCTTCCATGCAAACTACTGGCAACCACGGCAATCTGCTAGAGACCAAAGCCATCACAATGAGGCTTTCAGTGTAGTGCTGCATACCTCTTTGTGACCAATTTCATATAGCACCTGCAGCAACCTTCAGTAACCAGTGGTCAACTGGTCGCAGAATACACACTTTTCCCTAGCGACCGGTGGTTGCTAGATGGTCGCCAACAGGTCTCTAGGCCTGTCTGACTGAGGCCTTACACGACCTGCAAAGCACCAAACAGCAGACAGGCAAAGATTTCAACTTGTGTGTGAAAATGGCAGCCAAGAAGCACTAAGTGGACAGCAAAACAGATCTAAAGGAGAGTGAATACTGGACTCGCACTCATTAGATGGACAAAAACATTAATTCTAACGTATGCTAACGATGCTGCAGTTAGTTCTGTTTGCTGCCAGAAAAAAAAAAGAACAAAATGTTTGTTTACTTCAGCAGCGTTTGATCTACAGCCAAAGTGGTTCAGGTTTACTTCTGGGAATTACCTGGCGTAGCGCTAGAGGTTGAATCGGGTGTCACATGGGTCACAGGTTCACTGCACGCTGAGGTTTCACCTGAGAGGTTACAAAAAAAATAGAGAAACTGGACATTAGGAAAAGAGGTTAGAATGTGGATTTTGTCTTACAAAGCCTTGCTATCTGTTCTGAAATATGCAAAGGTGTAATAACTACTCACCCTCAGCTGGTGTACTCTGTATGACAGGAGCATCAGGCTGAGTCTGTTCTGCGGTCACGCTGCCATTTTCCCCTGCTGTCTTTCGTCTGCCTCCTGATGCCTCATGATGTTCCCCTCGCTTTAGCTCCATTTCCATCCAACCCTTTGCATCTCCTTTCCTATCTTCAAACATCTGCTCCTCTTCCTCTGCCTCTTTGTTTCTTCCTCTAACTCCTTTCTTATTATTCTTGGCTGTGGGAGTTTTGGAGCTTCCTTTTACCACTGCCTTTGAAGACGACGGAGTTTTGGGGGAGGTCAGTTTAGTGTTTGACGTCTGAGGTGCAGAAGAAAAGAGCAGCATCTGACGCTCCTGTTCTTTAGCAAACAGCTGGAGCTGATCACTACCACCCACACACCTGTCAAAAGATGTGAGCAGAAAGATATTTTATACCACAGGATTTGGTACGAAGTGGTGCAAAAGTAAGAATTTAAACATCTATACTCAATTAGAGATACAAACTTATGGCTGATGAATTTTGTAGTCCTCTGCCGACCCTCATCCTCCATGAATCCCTACACACACAAATGAAAAACAGAAATTCACAATGCAATACAAAATGTAATGAATTCAATACCACACAGCGCTGATTGTTTTTTTTTGTTTTTTTTTTTGTAAAGGCCACTCCTCTGGTTGTTTGCTTTGGCTTTGAACTGGAACACGTCATAATGAAGGATGTTTTTTGTTTATCTTGTCTGCCATATTTAAATGAGGTCCTGCAATAATCTTGCACTATATGCATATCATACTATTTGAACAACTTAAACTGCTTTTAAAATACAGATTAAAAAAATTTACATTACTATTAATCTAACATTGTCATGTTTTAATGCTAAAATACACCTGCTTTTATTGGAAGAAACTGTATCAGATAAGAAAACACAGAAAAAGACCCAGAGATCCTAAGAGGAAGGAGGATTCCCTACAGGAATTCCACATTACATGGATGTATACCTGAATTAGAACTCACTTGATGCAATTTAATGAAGGAGATCAGTTTTTTGTCTGGTATTTGTTAAGTGTATCAGTGCTCTTGATGCTATAAAATATTGGACTAATGATGTTTGAGCTTTCTTTTTTTTTTTACCATTTAACTGCATCTTTTCTAATTTTGCTGTGATGGAATTAAGCTGAGAGAAATGCATGCTTTTATCTAAAATGAATATGTTCAGTTTTCAGCATTCTATATTATTTATTATTATATTAATATTAAAACTGAGGTCATTGTGTTCAGACCTAGTGGTGTCTGTGCTGCTCCTTCATTGGATCTGGGCCCTGTGCAGCTGTATGTTAAACCCTCAGTGACAAACCTTGGTGTCAAACTGGACTGTGATTTTAAACTAGATAAGCAGATAAATTCATTAGTCATTAAAGCTAGTTTTTACTAATTGAGGCTTTTATCCAAGGTCAAATCTGCTTTATCTTTTTGAATGTACGTACATATCTGAGCTGCTGACTCCATATGCTCCTTCAAGGGTGCTGAGGTCTATGGACCAGCTGCTCTTGGCAGTTCCAAAAACCCGGCTGAAAACCAGGGGCGATTGAGTTTTTTCCAATATCGCCCCCAAACTGTGGAATGATCTCCCTGCCCATGTTAGGATGGCCCCCTCGTTGCCTGTTTTTAAACCACGTCTTAAAACTCATTTTTTATTCCTTGGCTTTTAACTCAGAATGAGAGTGGTGTGTTTATACCTTTTATTTATTATTGTTTTATTGATTTGCTGTGTGGTGTTTTGGTGCCTTGTGCAGAACTTTGTCAAACTCTTGTTTTTAAAAAGTGCTCTAGAAATAAAATTGAATTGGAACATTAATCTTATCAAAATTTTACTGAAATATCAATTTTTTATCATTTGGTCTGACAAAAATATTTTACTTTGTTGGACACAGTGGCTCAGCGGACTACACGTGTTAAAAGCTAATGAGAAAGCTTACATGCTGATGTTTGTCAGGTATATCGTTTACACATAGACTGTATACTAAAGATAGACATCACTTCCCCATATGAAAAGTGAAGCCAATGCAGAAGTGCTTTAAACCTGCATTCTTTCAAATAGCCAGCAGAGGGAGACTCCTCTGGTTTCCAAAGAGAAAGTCAGACTGTATAGAAAGTAACTGAGCAAATGGCCCAAAGCTCCCTTGATCTATGATCATAGTAAACACCTTCCTGATTAGTTTACGGTGTCAATCACTAGTTATAAGTCTTGACTGAATACAGCATGATATTTACTTTGTAATTTTTGATCCCCTTAAAAAAGAGCAGGCTTTAGGGTAGGCCTACCCTTTGATAAGTCACTACTGTATGAGCATGCAGTGTTCCTCGGGTTCTCAGTCAGGACCGCCCTTTGCTTTGATCACATCCACTTTCAAAACACCAAGATGACGACGGCCAACACGCTCAGCTCAAGACATTCCTAATCCCTAATGGCATATTTACAGTCACCACATTGGTCGTACCAAGCGCCAACAGTGACGTCACCACAGCCCCAAAGCCTTTTATACTGGCACTTGAGGCGTGCCGGACTTGCTGTCACAGGTGTCACCACACAGACAGAACCTCTGCATCAGTGCTGGGATCAGAGTAGAAGAAGTCGAAACGGGAAGCAGAGAAATCGCAGAGTTTTTTTTCCAAAGTTTTCTCCAGAAAGTCTCATCTTTTCCAGCTGTTGCCTCTGTATAATCTGAGAATCTCTGAGCTCCTGTACTGATATATTATTGAAATGGCAATAAAACCGACACAATCGTACACTTGTGTCTTCTACCTGGCAACAGGTTAAAAAATAAATAAATTAATTTCTTTTTAAAAGTTGAAAAAAAAAAAAATTGACAAGTGGATGACAAGCTGAAACGACACCAAAGTGCAGCTCGTGCCAGCAGCTGTGATGTCACTTTTGGCATGCACCGCCGTTAATTAGGGCAACAACAGTGGGTACAAAAGAGCCTTAAGGTGGTAACAGAAGAAAGATGAGTAGGTAGGCAGATGCTTTCGGCTGCTCCCTTTCTCTCTCAAGGAGTCGCCACAGCAAATGGATCTGTATATTTGATTTGGCACAGATTATATGGCCCAGGGCGGATTCCTGGCGCCTGAGTTTCCTCCATGTTGTAAAAATTAATGTGACTTCTCGCGTGTCAGTTGAATCAGTGCCAGAAGAAAAATTAGAGGTTAAGCAGGGACATTAAGAGCCATGAATGTATGCAAAAAAATATTTATATCTGCTCAATCAAGCAGATCATAAAAAGGGCAGTTAGGAACTGCTGATGTTACTAAAGGTAAAATCAGGCCGTCACCAAAGGAAAGAATGTGTGCAAATTTTCATGAATCCATCAAATAGATATTTCAGTCTGGATCAAAGCAGAATTCCAATCCCCTTTGTTTATTATGGCAAAAAAAGAGGTTAAATATTTCCCCAGAGGCAGCATTCATTACAAGACAGTACTTAGGGATATTCACCTTATGCATATTGAAACAGTACTCTTAGATTTATAACTTGCAGCTCACCACAAAAACACAGTAGAACTGCACACAATATTTTCCACTCAAACTAATCTGCAACCCACCCATCTAACACTAACAAACCTTCAATTGTTTATCAGCTTGCAAACACATTTGCAGCAGGAAGGAATTTCTTTGTTGTGGCCGACCTCTGGTGGTGGTCATATTGGTGGGAAGCCAGAAACACATCTGACAATTGAGTGTGTCTGCAGATGAGCCACTCTGATTGTCATTGCTGGTTTTTCAATTTTCAACAGTTTTATGAGTAAGACATACAAAATGATCTTTTTTGGTTGAGAGCAAATTTATTTGGCTGGCAAAAAAAAAAAAAAAAAAAACCCCATCAGCCCAGACCTTACCTTAATCAAACCATCTTTCTCCAGCCTTCGCCAGAGCATGCGAGCTTCCAGTTTGCTGATGTTCAATCTGAATGCAATATCACGCTGGGGGATCCCCTTTGTACCAGAGGACAGTACTGCATTACAAGAAAAAATAAAATACATATAACTTGAGAGTGTACAGAACTGTAGTCCTATCACTGTCCTACTGCACTCGTAATTTAGAAGGACTGTGTGAAGAACTTCAGAAACACAACATCAACACAACGAGCTTAGGACATTTATTAGAGAATTATACAGCCTAATTTATAGTCTCTACCAGTGCACATGCAAAGAACTGGGACACTATTTCATACATTGCTCAAATGCAATGTGCAATATGCTCCAAGTCTGTGCAATGTCTTGTTTCAGTTGTGTAGGAATAATGACAACGACTTTTCTTGCAGAACCTTTCACTGAATGACATGAAAATTATTTTTGACCCATTAACACAACAAATGTGGAAGATGGGACAAAGATATTTGTGTTTAATAATACTAGTACAACGCTACAAATGATCATTTTAGTATGTTCGTAGGTGGCTGCTAGGCATCACAATGACGTCATAATATATGATATAGATAAGAACCTTCAGGGGCCTAAGATGTACCTGTGTGCCAAGTTTGGTTGCTCAACTTCTGGTTTCATGTTTTATAGTAACATTAATGGGTAAAAATGAGCTAAATGTTTAAAAGGGGCTGATAGAAAGAGGTAAAAGCTCCTGTTCTTGTTTGCCCAGTACAGCTGTGAATACCCTCAAACGTCCTAAAACCTCAAAGCTGCATCTTTATGGTTTGGAGTGAAAAGATTTAAAAAACGTCGCTGTTCAAGTGTTTATGGAACAATTAGCTTTTCTCCACTCGGGTACAAAAACAAATGCACAAAAACATCAAGACCTGTTAATTTAATCGTTCTTTTGTTTCTTAACTGAAGCCAATGATCCAACATACTGATGTGATAGGCCTGTGACAAGAGGTCCTTCTCCATGATCCGCCCCTCTGTAAGCAAAGCTCCCCTTCCTGCTCCAGTGCCATCTTCTTCGTCTTCATCGTCGTCGTCGTCTTCTTCAGTCACGCCCTTCTTTATATATGCCTTTAACAGCCTCACACAGCGAACAGTCACTTTGGTGCCTGAGAAATAAATAAAACAATGTAGTAATCATCTTGGCAATATGTCAACCATAAATTTCTTCCTTTCCAATACCACAACATGTCTTCTTACTTAAAGAGCTGAAATTACTTGATTAATTGATCAAGCCACTGGCTTCTAGCCTTAGTTAGCCTTAGGGACCATTTCAACAAAACCATGTGTATCTGTACATTCTCGTCGCATATACAACTAGGTGACAAATTAAAGGAAAATACTGCACTTATCATAGGTGTGTGAAAAGCTGCTACATCTAAGTCATTAAGTTAGCAACAATGAGGTGACCCGAAGCCGATGATCGGTGCTGTAAGATAGTAGATTTTTCCATGTTTTAGAAAACCCAAATCCAAAAATTAAATACTGAATAACTATCTAATGAAATTAATCCAGTGTCATTCTGCCCCCGAGAAAATAATGGAAAGAGTCATCAACACAGAAAAGAACTGCTGAGAAGCTGATGGAGGCGAATTTTTTAAAACTCCTCACTTCTGTTTTGGAGATTTTATCCATTTATTCTAAATATTAAGAAAATGTCTTTAATGAAAATAATAATATAATAATAACAATGATAATGTATAATTGAGATACTCAGTAATTACATTTATCTCTTTAAGATTAATAATTAATGCTGCATAAACATCAAAATGTTTAAGAAAATAAACGTTCAAAAGCACAGAAGAAATAAATTATCATAAGTGGTTTGGGTCTGATTTCTTCTGTCTTCTTGACAGCGAGTTGTTAATATCAAACAGACGGTGAGGTGAAGTGATACTCTATGACGTTTATATGGTGCTTCAGTGTCACATTACCATTTTTGTTGGTGCAGGGTCCAGCGCTGGGATCCAACTCCTCCAAAGGGATTCGGCAAAACTCGATCAACTTCGCGGCTCGCATGTATTTGAGCAGACGTGCAAAAGTCCTGTCGTTCACATTCTGCAAGAAAGGCGGGCAGTTTTTCACTGCGAGCAGCAAGCTAGAAACACAGGAGCAACAGAAACTTAGAGGGATACTCACAAGCTGTTCTCTGAGCACGATCCATGTGGAAAACTGACTAGGAAACTGCTGGAGAAAGCTGGACACGAACTCCATCAGTATGTCATACTTGGTCCTCCTGAAAGGCAAAACCGAGAAGTGGGTGTGGCAGCCAACACACAGAAGGATGTGCCTAAATCTTAATACTGTACACTACAAGTAACATTGGCTTTCATTTTAAATGGTTTCAGCATTGCAAAGATTATCCACAGACTGAGGTAGTTTGCCTACTGCTGAAAATAGAATGTCGATTGAGGGTTTAAGGACAGATGGTGTTTCATAGTGATATCAAAGCAATTCTGATAATACGCTTAATAAATAAAACTTAACTGACTTAAATTAAGTTATTTTTGTATTTCAAACATCACCTACAGAGCTGCTACTGATTTAATAAATGTATAACAGTATATAAGGGTATGTTTTGGGGGATAACAATCCACCCTAAAACAAACAAAACAGCAAAAGAACATCCAAAACAAGACACAAATTTAAATAATTAATTACTTATGAATAGATTTTTGTGGAAAAAAAGCTGATTATTTGCAGGACGTGCTGTTTTTCTTTGTCACTAATAACCTATTTTTGTTTTTGGCTTTTGATCAGACAAAATAAGGCATTTGAAGATGCGATAATTTGCTGTTACTAGTTGTACATGAGAGTAAACTGCTCATATCATAGTGGAGTTTGAGCTGCTGAACTCTAAGGACATGCTACACAATGAGTTTTCAGAAATTACAGTAAAAGCATGGGACATTATAATAGTCTTCCCCTTAGGTCAAAATGCTCATAACAAACAGTAACAGTTGTCGACAATGAGAGGAAAAAAAAGACACACAGAGCACAAACGGACCTGTTTACATGGAAGCGTTTGAGCAGCAGAAGAATGGAGTGCTGCTGTTGACCGGACTTCAGTCGCCTGACGTAAGACTGCATGGTGACCAGCTGGTGTCTGACAAGAGGCTTCCTGAAGTAGTGAAACTTTCGAGCGTCCACCCTGCTCAAACACAACACCGGCTGTTAGAAGGTTAACATCTGAACACGATCCTGTAGGCAGCGGAAACACAGAACAGCGATGGAAGTGTGCAAAATGGGTCTGCATGCGTCTCCTACTTGAAAGAGCCTCCATGCAGATCTCTCTGTAGCTCTCCTTGCCACCGTGCTCGGCCCACTCTTTCCAACACACAGTAAGAGTCGCCGCTGAGTTTTACATCAGGATCGCTCTCGCTGCCAATCAGAGCACGAAATCGCAGACCCTGAGACGCCACGACAACGAGCTTTCTCCCGTATCTTAGAAGAGGGAGAGAAGAGAGAAAATGCACTAAACTGAGATTATGTTGTTGAAGGGCTTTTTAAAACACAATAATGTTTAACTTGCTAAACCCACAGAGTGTGTTGTTATGTATCACAAAGTTTGATGAAATACTGTAACATTCCTCACTCCAAGTCTCCCTAATTTGTATAGATAGTTTCCTGGTTAATATGACGCAGCTTTTCTAAATAACACCATAAAAATACATTTTTTAAAGCGTGTGGTTCAGAAATAGCCACTGTGCTGAAAAAGCATACAGTGACCGTCAGACCGTCTCTACAAACCTTTCAAACGCCTCCTCCAAGTTGACCAATGGTGTGAGGGACTTGGAGCAGACTTGCTTTGTGATGTCCTTCCTCTCTTTGAAGAGGGTGCACGAGCCCTGTATCCCATCCTTGTTTTCTGGAACAACATGGATGGGGTAGATGTCTTTGGGCGTGTCAGAAAAACTCTCTGTTACTTCAATGCCTGTCTCTGCATCAATGTCCTTAAACCTGAAGAAAAACACAAACAACACAAAATGTAAGGACTGGGCAAAAATACTGCAATAACATCAAAGCAGCACGATTAAATTTCAATGTTAGACATGACCCTCTAATGAAGAAAAATGCTCCTAAAACTACAACTCCGCAAACTAAGGTCTAATGCTAATAACTATCTATACTGATGCAATATTGATATATTGATGAACAACCAAACAAAAGTAAAGAAAACAAACAACCCTTTGGCAAAAGCAGTTCACTTCCATTCACCCAGAGGATCATTAAGAAAGTCCAAAATCCAACATTAATTGAGTTTCTGTGTGGACACTGTGTGTTGTTTGTTTTTACTCTGGTTTGAGTGGAGATGATACAATCACCTGTCGGTCAGCACGACATCCCCTCTCTCCTTCGGGAGCTCGTAGAACTTCAGCTCGCTATTGCTGACCAGGGACCTCCAGATGAGCCCCTTGGTGCAGTCGTCGAGTTTGAGGGGGAACTTGGGCTGTCTGTCTTCCAGTCGTATCCACAGAGTGGGGATAGTTATCCCGTCCAGTCCTTCCAAAGCCACTTCATCCACAACTATACTCAGCGGATCCATAGCATGCCACCGACCCGGGCTGTCAGCTAGCTAACATGCTACCTTACCGACAGGTAGCCAGCAGCCTGTGTGGCCCTTAAAGTTTCCTAAATTCACCGGATGTTACAGAAGGACTGTTCGCGGCCTGACGTGCTTCCGTATATCTGCATTAGTGGCTGAAGAAATAAAGAAATCTTGTTTAGTACGCATTACCCCCACTACGTCTTCCAACTAGTGTGTACGCGCTTGCGTCATATTTAACCTTTGACCTCACGTTGCGTGCCTATTTGGGTTTGAAAATAAAAATCCACAAGGTGGCGATCAAGTACAGATTCTGAATGCGCTTCATCGAGGCATTGAGACATCATTTTGAAAAAGAACATAAATGTTTTCAGCGAAAACATCTTTGCTTTACAGTACAGTTAAAGCTTTGCCATTATGTTCCCATTTAAAAGAATTTCTTTAAGTGATTCTGTTTTGTTTTTGTTTTTTTGTTGAACCCCGGCATATGTTTTTGTCTATTTTTCCCACATATTGTTCTGTTTCCCCGTTGTACAGTTGGCAGAATTTTTTTTAAACGTTCGTATTTTCGGTACTTTGCAATAAATTTCTCACTGTCTATAACCTTGCACAGCAAATGTCTTACTTATGGCTCCCTACCTTAATCTTATTTTACTTTAACTATTCATTCTGTCAGCAGTCACAGTTATTAAACTGTTGAGTACCCACTGCAGTGTTTTCTTATTCCAATATCAATTGGCTATTGTATAATATTTATTGTAACTGCTGTGAATTGAACTCCTATTAATTAAAAAGGTTATCTCTTTACAACACAATACTCTGAACTGATTATTCTAAAAAAAACAAGAAAAAAAAAATACACACCGGTCAAGCATAAGAGTTTAGTCATTTGAGAAATGTCTAGTTACTGATTTTTTTTTTTCTGATGGTTTCAGCTTTAGCTGCATGGTTGTCATGGTAATGGAGAACTAACTCCATCTGCTGATGAAGATGGTGTGTCACACGTGAAACCTCCGGACACTAAAATGAAGTGGATGATGAGTTTTAACTGTTTTGTCTTTTAATGTAAAAAACTAAGAGGCACTTGCTAATATATTGTATATATTAAACATATACAACATAAAGGCATATTTAGAGTTGGATAGGTTTAAATGACACATTTACATCCACGTCCCCCCGTCCACTGGTGGAACAAGTATTGATATCAGAGACATTATGACATTATGATTTTTGAAAACCTTATTTTCATACAGCCAGGAAAAAAAAAAAAATCAGGTTACTGGTGGTTCTATATGTATGTCCCAGTGTTTCAAAGTAACTACCATAAGAGCCTGGAGGCATTGCCAAGCTGCAAGCTGAGGATCTAGACTAGCTTCTAGAAGGACTTTGTTGATATCTTATACACCAGTGAAGGAAGCTATACACTGAAATAAAAATATGAAATTCTAAGGAAAGTCTTGGCTTGAAATTCTTTTTAACTCAAGTCAGACCTTATTACTTATGCCTGTTCCAACTGCTCATTAATGCAAATATCTAATCAGCCAATCACATGGCAGCAATTCAGTGCATTTAGACATGTAGACATGGTCAAGACTACCTGCTGAAGTTCAAACTGAGCATCAGAATGGGGAACAAAGGTGATTTAAGTGATTTTGTGACATGGTTGTTGGTGCCAGACGGGCTGCTCTGAGTATTTCAGAAACTGCTGATCTGCTGGGATTTTCCCACACAACCATCTCTAGGGTTTACAGAGAATGGTCTGAAAAAGAGAAAATATCCAGTGAGCAGCAGTTCTCTGGGTGAAAATGCCTTGTTGATGCCAGAGGTCAGAGGAGAAGACTGCTTTAAGGTGATAGGAAGGCAACAGTAACTCAAATAACCACTGGTTGCAACCAAGGTATGCAGAAGAGCATCTCTGAACACACATGTCGAACCTTGAAGCAGATGGGCTACAGCAGCAGAAGACCACACTGGGTGCCGCTCCTGTCAGCTAAGAACAGGAAACTGAGGCTACAGTTCACATGGGCTCACCAAAATTGGACATTAGAAGATTGGAAAACGTTGCCTGGTTAGATGAGTTTTGATTTCTGCTGCGACATTTGGATGGTAGGGTCAGAATTTGTTGTAAACAGCATGAAAACATGGATCCTGGTGGTGGTGGTGTAATGGTGTGGGGGATGCTTTCTTGGCACATTTTGAGCCCCTTAGTACCAACTGAACATCGTTTAAACACCACAGCCTACCTGAGTTTTGTTGCTGACCATGTCCATCCCTTTATGACTACAGTGTACACATCTTCTGATGGCTGCTTCCAGCAGGATAACTCACCATGTCACAAAGCTCAGATCATCTCAAACTGGTTTCTTGAACATGACAGTGAGTTCACTGTACTCAAATGGCCTCCACAGTCACCAGATCTCAATCCAATAGAGCACGTTTGGGATGTGGTGGAACGAGAGATTTACATCATGGATGTGCAGCTGACAAATCTGCAGCAACTGTGTGATGCTGTCATGTCAATATGGACCAAAATCTCCCAGGAATGTTTCCAGCACCTTGTTAAATCTATGCCACAAAGAATTAAGGCAGTTCTGGACGCAAAAGGGGGTCCAGCCCACTACTAGCAAGATGTACTTAAAGTGTCCAGTGACTGTACACTTCATTGTTAAAAGTCTGATTGCATGGTTTTGTGCGTTTCCATAACCAACTACAGCTGTCTCATAAATGTAGGGAACTAAAAGTACAAGATTCATCTCCAAACTGTAGTGGTGTATAAATAGAAAGCAGCTGAACACGTCAACCACAAAGCATCTGCAGAGAACTATTTTGTTCACACTGCAAGTTGGAGCTTTCAATTTAAGGAAAAAAGAGAGAACTAAAAGCCATGAAAAATAAAGGTGAGGATGTATTTATTCAACATCTTTATTATGAAGTACCCTTTTAAAAGAAATGTACAAGTGGAACCAGCAGAGTGACATCTTGGCGTTGAAAAACAGAAAACACCATGGACATTTGGTGCAGGTCTGAAGACACGTATGAAATGATAATGTACATATTTACAGCAGAGGGTTGATCAGAACAGAAGTGAGAAATAGCATGACTGCAGCTAAAAATACAAATGGGACTGAGTAAGGATTAAAACTTACAATAAAAAGCATGGATTGGTTCAATAAACAATTTTGAATGGTAACATGATAAAGGCACTGTGTTTCACACAAAAACAACGCAACAGATGCAGTTGTTAGTTTTGTCCATCAAATCAAAAATCATAAGAAACAACTCAATGTAGTCATTCAACTGTCCCTGGGTGCTCTTTCTAACAAAACAGATGCAATATATCGGAGGGCCAAAAGCAGTTTGCACATAAACATTAAAACTAAATAGATAATTCAACTCATCTGGAAACATTCCTTATAAAGAACATGCTCACTAATTATTAAAATTACATTTTTTTTTCTTATAAACAAATACATTTCTAAATTTAAAATTTCATATTGAAGGCATAATGGGTTGGAGTAAGGACAAATCTGTTTTCCGATCCTATGCTCCCCTTGCTGGGCCGAACCCAGGATAATTTCTATCTGACATTCCTGCAACACATTCAATTAACTACCAGCATAGAGAACACAAAACAATCAGGTGAACAGTTGAGATCAATAGTGAACATAAGCTCAAGTATGACATGATCAATCCTTCGAGGACACGGTGGGCAAAAGTCAAAATCATAAAATTACATTCGGCTTACATAGCTGGTGTGCCATCAGTGCAACGTCTGCACTGTGCTTTATATTCTGGCCTCAAGGCTCTACTGCACTATGGTACTGATAGAAGCAGTTTAAAGGACTAGTTTGACATTTTGAAAAATTCACTCTGCTGTTTTCATGATAAAAACGTGATGAAATATGTACCACCACTCATGTCTATACAGTAAATGTGAAGCTATAGGCAATTAGCTAAGCTTAGAGTAACTGGAAACATCTCACCTGGCTCTGTCTAAATTTAACAGTCTGCCTACCAGCGCCTTTTAACGTTTCCTAATTAACGTATCTGGAGCCCGAGCTGAAGGTCTTACAATCATTTCTTCAGCAAAAACACGGAACATTTAAAAGTTCCCACTGCTAAACCTTTTTTGGTGATTGTAAACCAATTCTCTTTAAGCTCGCGAATGTCAAAAATGAGCAATGGCTCATTAGGCTTTAGGCAATTATGATGGGGTAACGTTTTTCACAGATCCTCTGATTAATCAACTTACATGTAATAAACTAGCAATCCACAGATCTATCTGCCAAATATCAGTATTGGCATATTTTGTTTCATCTATTGTGTCATCAATTTTGTGCTGAGATAGTGTGTTAAAGAGCTGAAAAACTTTAAATGAGTTTAAATTATTATTTCCCACCCAAAGAACAACAAAAACAAAATAAATAAACAAAAATCAACGATCAACTATCAACCAAACTATTTTAAACATCGCCACTGACAGGAATTTCACCATTGGTGCTGCCCTATTATAAACCAATGAACAACAAATAATTGATAATTAAATTAAATTAACCTTTAGTTGCAACCTCTGCTTGTTTAAACCATACAAGAGCCATGGTAGGTCCATTTTTCTTTGAAAACTGCTGATTTTAGCTTTGCATTTACTGCTCATATAAAGGGCCGTATTAACTTTATCATCATCTTCCTGGTGAGAGAGTGAAAATTTATCATCATGTCAAACTATTCATTTAAAAAACTCAATGTCAATGTTCCTCTACAAAGTTTAAGGTCCGGGAATCTGCAGGAGGAACATTACATTCCCTTCCACTCACGACAAAAAACATACATTTGATAGCTGTGGACTGCGCATACACATGTATGTAGGCATAGGGGGCTCACGCTACACTCTTTGGCTGAGTTCAGGCATACACGACGGACACTTAACGCTTCAGAATAAGCACTGTAGATAGTAATGGCACTGGCCAGGCAGGCACCTAGACTAAGCTTGGAGTTACGTGCGCAGGCTTTTAATATAGCAGAAGACTTCTAAGTTACACAAAGGGACAGTGTGACATTTAAAAAAATAATACATTGTGGTCTTTTTTTTGAGGATTAAAAAAAAACAAACAAAAAAAAAAACAAAACAAATTCCGATATTTAAAATCCTCTTGCACACTCAACGGTAAACAGTACAGGGCTGAGGTGCAGTGATGTGGTATACTGGAAAGAAACAAATCGGCTGCCCTGAAATGACTAAAGAACTAGCTTCAAAACATACACAATAATAGAACATTAAGTTGAGATATGACGAAATTAAGCTCCAATAATAAGTAATAGTACCTGCCTTGTACATACACAATTCAAATAAAATGAAAACAAGTAGCTAGAATACTTGTCTTATCAAAATATGTAGCTTTGGTAAACAAGATATGCAGAGAACTGTTGTCTGAACATGTTGGTGTGAGAGATCACTACGTGACTTCTAGGAATCGAGGGTGAGCAGGGTTCTCTGTTCTGAGGCTATGAAGTCAACGAGAGGCAGGCTAAAAGTTCCACTCCCCAAAATCTTCTGTCCTCGCCCCTTGTCACCAGCTGATGAGGAACAGAGACAGCAAAAGGCAGGTAGACTCCTGAAAGTAACAAAACTGCTTCCTTTACTGTCCTGAGCACCGATTGAAGAGTTTCCGTGGTAATGTAGCAGCATCGTAATGGTCTGCGGAGGACAGCCTCCTCCAGAGCAGAAGTGGAAGACTACTTTAACCTCTCTCCTTCAGCAGTCCCTTCACCCTTTTCCATCCATCGCAGTAGAAGTGGAAGACTGGTCAGACATCATACTTTTAACAGCTCTCCTTGAATGTCCACAGTGGAGACAAAACAGATGAAATAATTTGTTCTTCGACTACACCGCTGTATCATCTGACCGAGCTTCTTTGCTTTATGTGGGTTTGATCCAAGCGTCGATGTCCCATAAAAATAACCACCTCCTTAACACTCGAGCTTCGACTATGCAGCGCAATCTCCATTCTGTAGCACATTACTCCTTCTGCCTTTCTACTTCCTGTCGTTCGTTTCCTCGCAGGTGAATTTCTATCCAACCTGAATGTTTTCTTCCTCTTTTCATGAGATCTGATTCGTTTTCCTGTTCCCAAATTTCAGTCAACCTTCTCCACCTTCCCGACAATCTTCTCCTCGAAGATAGGCAAGATAGCGTCGTCGTCACGAACCTCCTCGAACACTACGCCGCAGTCAAACTCGTCGCTCACTTTCTTGAAGTAGAACCTGAACACAAAGACATGTGAAACCTTTTTCTTACAAAGAGCCTATCTGTAACATTCCCACACTCATTTAGACCTGTTCACCACATGGGCTTACCTGTAGTGGCCCTTTTTGGTGAGCAACTCCTTGAACTGGCCCAAAGTCACGACGCGGCCTTTGACTGATGTTCGGTATGGAATTGGCTCTCCACAAAAGTAGTAAGCCACTGTCATGTTCTCGCACACTTGACGCTTCCCAGACTTGTGCCTGAGACAGGAGAAACACCATGTGAAAAACACACAAAGAAAAAATGTGCACTAGTACACAGAATTTGACTTGACACCTACCTCTGCTTGGCCTGCTGTAGTGCGTTCCTCCTCCTCTCCTCCTCCAGCCTCCGTCTAGCCTCCTCCAGCTGGGTAAGGGGGTTGGGAGCTGGGTTGGGGGGCATAGCTGGGTCCTGGATGAAAGGGTGAGAAGGCTGGACTTGGGTGGACGATGAGCCGGGGACAGAAGTGGACACTGAAGAGGGGTTGTTACGCAGCTGGGCAGAGACCCAGGGGTGCACAGCTCCGGGACGCTCCACTGAAGTTGGACGTGGTGACTCACTGCTGGTTCCTGTCCTCCTTGAGCTACTGGTGCTTCCTCTGGAAAAACAACAACACCCTGTATTAAAATAAGCACAGGAGCCAGAGCCTCATGATATGAGACTATGGTAAGCATTTCCTACCATAACACTGGTTCCCACGATATAGCAATTCTGCAATACTTGAGACAAACATCTACAATACATCATGATGTGTGCAACTGAAGAATAAATAATACCCAACATAAAAAGCAAAGCATCCACCACGTTCAAAGCATCCACCACGTTCCCCTGTGAGTTTCTCCTTCCTCAATGCAGGGTAAATACCCTCGCTTATTAGACTAAGTCTTGAAGTTGTGGTGTCTCCACCAAACTCCATTAATTTGCAGAAAACATTTAAATATTTTTAAGGGTATAATGCACGGTCTTTATTCCCAATCTAGAAGAGAGCACTCCCTCTGAGCTTGTATGAGGGGAGGGGGCAGCCGCCACATGGTGCTGTACACAAAGACCCTGCTCAGTGTCACTGGTGAAGACAACTAAACGTTTACAAATGTGGTCACACTTCACTAGAGTCGATGCTGACAACACTCAGCAACAGGTGCAACAAGTTCTTTCCATGTTAGAGCAGAAATACGAGCAATCTGTCGTAACACAGCAAAATTTAGGTGGAGGACTGCCTAGCTGATAGTTCATCTCTCGGTGCTGCAGGTATGTTATGCATGCCAGCAGCCTGGCGCCCACACAAAGAGTTATATGGACACGGGTTAATAATCAAGAGTAATAACTGGCCAGATTATTGCTTAGCTGTGGGTGCAATCACAGATTCCATTTGATATGATCGGAATGTCACTGATAAGGTCATTGAGAAATTCACTTTCAGTGTGCTTAGAGCAGTGGCTGCTTTACTTTCACCCTTTCTCTAAATGATTGTTAAAATCAGTGGCGGTAGAGGAACTACTCTACACTAGTGTGTTTTATTAAGTGAAAATATCAACTTAAAACTACTGTCAATTCTTCATTGACAAGTGAAGAGGGAAACAGAGGTATTTTCAGTACAATGTACCTGAGGGAGAAAGAAAGCACATGACCGGTATTCATATTTTTTTTAATCGTAAAAACAAACAAAAAAGAAACACAAAAACCTAATAGCTCATACAGTTTGCTAAAGACCCAGCATACAAAAAGAATATCTTTACATTACTGTGAGTGATAAATCCAATATCACTCACCCATGACAGCTCTTCCTCTGTCTGTCTCCTTCCATCATCCATTGCAGGATCTTCTGGTTTCTTTCCAGATCCTCCATTGGCACCTGCGCCTCCAGGCCACGCCCACTCTCATCGCCTTTGCCTGATGCCTCTGATGTCTTCTTACAACCTCGCCGTGATAGCGTGCTACCTTTACTACTGCAGAATAAACAGGTAACACAAACTGTTTTAAGCTATCCAAATACCTAATAGCTCGTACAGTTTACTAAAGACCAAGCACACACGCTTACCTGTAACCCATCCCCTCGAGTGTGCTGGCTCCAGCTCCATCAGCGTAGTTTCGACTCCTCCCAGCGTACTGATTGGCTGATTCTCCATTCCACAAGAGGTTGGCCTGAGACCTAGAGCCCGCTTCCTCTGGCCCTTCTCTTCCTCTGTGGTGGTACAACTGTTTGTGGTGATGCATACCTAAGACAGAAATCAGTCACAGTTACGTAAATGGAACCACATAGCACTGACACCTGTGTTATTTTACATGAAGAGCCAGTCACAGGCTACCAATAAAAATTTTTAATAAGCAAGTACTGTCTAAGTAGTCCTAGCATAATATAGTTCCAGAACTACATTAAAAATCTAAAGAGACTCGATCTCCACGTTGATTCAGTATGATGAACACGAGTCAATCCCACAACCAGTGTTATGCTGACATAAATATTCACCAGAGCAACAAAAGTACATCATTTCACAGCAATACAAACACTAGAACAAAATAAACACTTCTTGCTACTTGAGTTACATTTGCCAAAATCTTGAGTCTAGTAGGGTTGGGCAATATGGCTAAAAAACAAACAAACAAACAAAAAATCTTAAAAGGATGGGGACACATGACAAGATGAAAACCTGAGGCCAGTATCATATTAAAGTATCAGCATTAATTTCTAACACACAGTTCTGTATTTACGTAACATCATTTCTATACACAACACTAATAATAACTAACTAAAAAAACATGCAATGGAAGAAAAGATCTGCACCATTTCTAAATGTGCGAGGGTGTGTAACCGTGTCCCTCTGGGTGGTCTGGGGTTGGATGCTTTGGGGATATGGGGTATTGGGCCCGCGTTTAAGGCCCATTCAGTCCCTCTACTAGCGTAGCCAGAGTGCAGTTTGCATTAAGTTAGACTCGTTCCCGATGGGCAGTGGACTTCACCAGAGCCCTCTGCCCTCTGTCACCAATTCTGTTCATAACCTTTGGGCACA
>VUQI01016008.1:2415-15168 GCA_015106735.1 Paratilapia polleni
GAGAAGGGGTTTAAACCACCCCCCCCCCCCCCCAGCAAGAAAACCGAGTTCCTAATATGGGTTTAATATTGGGGAAAAAAATCTAAATTTAATCCAAAATATGATATTTTCCTACTGCTAACTAATTAGTTTTGGTGCCCTGAACCAAACAGCAAGTTAAAGCAAAACTTAAAGCAAGACTCTATAAACTGTACTCTCAGCGAGCCAGTAAACAAAAGACCAATACGACTGTTTATTTGGAGGACTTGTTGAAACAGAGCAGTGAGCTTACTGCAGTATGTGCTCTAATAGATACAAACCTTAGCCTGTGAGCTAATTACCTAAATTTGAAATGTCTGTCTCTACCACCAAGCAAAAGAAAATATGCCAAAAATAACAACAAATAAAAATACTATGACTATTACCACTGTTAGCATGCCAGTCCTGTTTAGGCCAAGGAGCAGCCACCGGCACTGAAAAATGAAGCCAAGTTGAAAGGGACAAAAACGACAGTTCCTCTAGGTGCCATTTAAGGCTGGCTCCAACAGGGAGTCAATCCCCGTAGATTCTAGTGTTTTATTAGTTTGTTACTTAGCACTAATTAGCGGATAAGTATGTCTGTGGGTTGTACCCCTACAGCTTATGACTGTAGCTTGCTAGCCAAGCTTGTTAGCATTAGCTGTAACTTAGCACTTCACCAAAGTAACTTCTGGCTCTAAAAAAAACAATATGGCAGCAGCCAAAACGCTAAGGCTTAAGCTTCAAAATGCATCCAAAACCAATCAAAACCAAGAACATCATGGTGGTTTCATCCATATTTTATACTCTCCATTGTTTAGGCTAACTTTTTTTTTATTTTGGGGAAATTAAAACCAGCCAAACCTAACCTTAAATAGTTTTACGTTTGCCAGACACAGTTCTCACCCTAGTCTTATCTTTCGTAATATAAAAAAATTGTTATTACAGGTATAAGCTAAGCTGTCATAGTTTACAGTGGGCTGTAAACCTGTTAGCTTAAGACTGAGTCTTTTACCACAAAGTACATTTAAGATCAGTTAAGATTGTCATTTTAAAGCAAATTAGCCAGAAAGGGCAGCTAAAGCTAAGCTCAGCTAAAATTAGCACATTTACCTAGGTGGCTACAGCTATAATTAACAGTTTTACCTTCACTCTATTTACATTTTAGCATTGCTATACAAACATGTGTGTTGGGAAACATTCCCCAAAATAAGTAGAAAATAAAGCAATATCCAGAGGACAGCCTATCAGAGCCGCCAGTGTACATTATCTACAGTATGTACATTAATAGCTGTTTGGTAAGATCATGATTATCCTAACAAACATGTTGCACAGTGCACATCTGCATCCTGCCACATATGCATCAGTTCTGAGAAAAAACTCAAACATGTGCTCAAGCCTCCTTCATTGGCTCTGACTGTACAGCTGCAGCAACCCTGGAGTGAAGGTTTTCATACCAAGTGGTTGGCTTATGATTAAATTTGCAGCATGTCTTAAAATTTTATAGAATACTATTGGTTTGAATATCAATATGCAGTCCAGAGACTACAGGCTTGCTTTGCCAACCACCACTCTGGCTAGAACCACCATTACCATCTCAGCATTGGCTCTGTCGTGAATTATTTATCTTTTTCTGATTGCATTTGCCAATGAACATCTCAGGTTTCTCCATCGCCACATCCACACTCCCACACTGTCTGCCCATCTGTGTTTGATGGAATTCCTCGACTCCTTTATCCACGAGCGTGGCCATCGCAGCAACATTTGTTTATAGCAGTGCTTATTTATTTTTCTGGGATGATTTAGTAACAGCAGGCACAGCGCACACAAGTTGATAGAGGTAATAAGCAGGGGAGAGAGAAAGGAAGATGGAAGCCTGAGAGAGAAAGAGAGTGAAGCTAGCTAAACCATGTTTTTATGGAGGATAATTTTCCTCCCCAGAAGGCAGTGATTGGCATTAATTACCGAACAGGTGCTAACAGCGATGAATCTCATAATTAACCAGTTTAGATTTAGTTCATTTGGAAAGACATGAGAATGAGGCAGTGGGTGGAGACGAGAGTGTATGTGTGTGAATGCATAGGAAATAACAGAAGTGAGAGACAAAGTAAAAGATTATGCCAGTCAGAGATAATACAGGATACAGGTACTTTAAGTCTGTGTACGAGCAATTTGTCTGGTTAGAGTTGTCTGTTGCTTTGCAGGATTCATGATGTTCTTTGATCCTCTGAGCCACAAGTTCCAATATTCTTGTTCACACCATTCTTGGTATATCAGTGAAACAGTTACACTTAAAAGTGGCAAAGTTGCACTTAAAAAGTCAAACTATTTCAAAGATGGTAGAACCAGCAAGCCTATTGCACTTTGCCCTTTCCAGCTTTCATTACACTATATTCTTACGGCATATAACTGATTCAAGAAATTCAAATTTCCACAAACATATTGTAACTATTGTCATTCAGTTGTTTTTATAATTTCTATAATTTGCTTTTTCAAAAATCAGTGTCAGTGGCAACTGACAATTTTTCACACTGGGGCTGTGAGGGAGGGCTGAGTGGTGGAGACAGAAATAAAAGGGCTTTCCAACAGATCGGCAGTCCAGTGTCTTTTTATTCCCCCCTTTTTTTTCACAACAGTGGATTAGTGTGCCATATTTACAGTGCAGATTGATTGGCCAAACTGAAGAAAAAAAACAAAACAATAAAAGACTGATCTCCAATTTAAAGATAATGATCCAAACCAAGTCAAACTACTAAGGAGGCTAAACCCCATTTCAGTGGCCCCCTGGCAGTACAGCTACTACAGCCTGCTCACCTTCATGGCCTGATACACCATACACCTTGAGAGGCGCTGTAACTCCACCCTATATAGCCAGTAGCTCCTCCCACTCCATCAAATACCAATTAACTATTAAATAAACTTATAGCAGTGCTCAGTCTATCATTTCAAGATAATGGTAATACGTTAACAATGGGAAAGTAAATGTAAATATATTTAGAAAATGCATCTGCTCTTTAATTGTTTAAAAATCAACACATCCTTCCAACATAAGACAAAACTCCCCCTCTTCCCTACCACACTTAGCGCATTCCCCCAGGAACTTAACCATAAAAGGAGTCCAAAAGAGCCTGGATTGGTTTGGCAGTTCCTGGGTCTAAACTAGATGGAGGCCAAGCGCAGTCTGGAGGAGAGGTGAGAAAACAAATTAATCAGATACAAATCTTAAAACACCATTTCCATCAGACTCTTCAGGATTTCATGACTGATATGGCAACAATACACCCACAACACAGCTAAATTAAAACACTGTGTAGTATATTTAGAGGTCACAGGGCCTCCCTGTGACAGGGGCGTTCTGTTTTCAACCACCTAGTTTTACTCTTCTTGTAATGAAAAAAGTGAGACAGTTGGAGACTGCGGCATGACAAAAATTATTGCGATCGTGTGCAATGAACTTGCAATCTCACTGCCTTTAAAGTGGTTGCGTCGAGTTGCACCAGTTGCTGTCTTCAAAGAGACTTTAGTGCATCAAGATGGCGATAAAATGGCAATAAGATGGAGTCAGTCTGCAATCAGTCTGCTATCAGTTTGCAATTGAATTGGGTTGAGTTGGCAGTTACATGCAGTCTGTGATAATATGGCGATTAACTATGATAAACTGGCGAAAATCGCAATCTGTTGCTGTCTGCTGGAAATCTTTTGCCGTCTACATACACAGAAGTTTACATTAAACAGAAATTTTCATTAACTATTTACATTCAGTGTCGAGCCAAAACCTCATAGATTTAAAACAGAAATTCCAAAATTCCTGCACAAATAGTGACATAGTTGCTGCAGGACTACGATTTAACTGCAAAATGAAAGTGGTTGAGGTTGAACATTCAACACCCTCAACCTCTGGGCAACCAGTTGGTTGCAACTACTTCCAATTGGTCTCCAACAGCAAAAAAAATTCAATGCAATCACAAGGCAACTACCAGTTTTTCCTAGCCGCAAGAGGTTGCCATCCTATTTTTACTCTAGTTTGACTGAGCCATAAGTAGACAAGCTTTAATACTTGTTGATCTAAAAGAAATAATGGCAACGGAATATTTTTTGAGCCCTCTCTGCATCAAGTGAATGCCTGTCCAAAGTTCACTATTGTTTCTGTTGGAGGAGGCCTTCTCTGCCTCCTCCAACAGGTACCTTTTGTTCTTTTCATTATTGTACTGGTTATTATCTTATTGTCCACGATATATTCTACCTGGAGAAGACACAAATAGCTACAGCAAAAAACAAAAACGCTATCCTCTTCCTGTTTTAACATCTCTGTCTTGACCCTTTATTTTACTGAAAAATGTAGCCAGCGCCAGGCTAAAAGGTTCCAATCTAAACATGGAAGGTGTTATTATTCTATAGCTATAGCTACTTCATAATGATGAGATAAAGCTGAAAATTTGCCACTTTAAGTTGGATTTGTAGTATTTAATTGAGTACAAGTTATTGTAATCTTATTTTGAAGTCTCAGCTCAAGGTTGCATACAGGACTTGCTTGGCTGCTTTTATTTGAGTAAGATTCTTGAGCAACAACTGCAAGCCTACGCATAGGCATCTTACATGCAGAATTATGCGGGGAGTTTCAGCTGGTCGCAACAGACTTTGAGTTGATTTGGACTGTTAACGAAAACCTCTGAAAACTTGAAAACTATTCCCTTTTTGTAGCATGCAGCCAACAAGGGATTTACTAAAGTAGAATGTTATTTTTTGCATGCTGTGCATGCTATTTTATGTTAACATAGTCTACATTTTGTCAACACTGTGTATTTAGTCTTCACAGTGGATTTGGAGAGAAGCCTTCAAATAAACTAGCAGCAAGAAAGCCACTTGTGTCTGCCTGTGCTTCGTGGAATTATAAATATAGCCATATATGTGTAACTTCTTGGAATGTACAATCTTCTCAAGAAAGTGATTGTTCCTCATTTGCCTCAGGGTTAGTTTTGAAGGGCCTCTGGCAGTTCAGACAGTGCCTAGCAGGATGGAGGCTGGGTTGGAGGAGGGTCGTCCATATGGGGATTTCCTTATGACCCAATTATAACCCCCATGTTGTTGCACAGAAGCCATCTCTTGCCTGCCTGCCTTCCTGCTCTGCAGCATTCGTCAGGCAGATGGAAGTGTCTTTGTCTGCTCGCACCGGCTCCCTCACACTCCCTGTTGCCAAGACACAGAGCGGTGGAGAAGAGTCGACAGTTACGCTGCCACTCTGCAGGACCATTGCCTTGCACATACCCTCGCATGAACGGCATCACATAACATTCAGCGGATACTTGGGCGTGAAATAAAGGCACATGGAAGAACAAAGGCATTCACGTGGAAAAATCCGCTCTAAACTGTTGCATAAATGGACGCTCGCAAGTGCAAACACCCATGTGACAAAGCGCACCCATTCGTTAGAGCAGATGTGCAATAGCATGTGCAGTACATCTTCTTGTACGCATTAATATATGCTGCCATTTCTGTTTTTCTTTGTACAGTTCTTACACAAAGACATAGCGACACACAGGCACATTTACACACAGACAGAACACAATGACGCACACTCGCTCACGGTACACTTTGCACCCTGCCAGTGCTTGTGTTCCCTTGCTTACAAATGGAGCGAGGCAGCCGGTCTTTCTTCAGTAACCTACTTTTTCTCTCGCCTCTCCTTTTTCACTTCACTCTCTGAGGGAGTATGGATGTCTTGCTTGATTTGATTTCTTCAGCACAGGCCATCGATAACTGCTGTTTTTAGTTTGCATTGCCAATAATAGAATGTCACTGGGGCATCTTTGTGGATGAAGAGACAGGTCCTGTGGTGAAGTGGGCTAACTAAGTGGGCCCCTCTTAGCAGGGAGATCCCTCAGGAGCACTCCAAACTTCCTGAAATTATATTCCTCTCTTCCTAAATAACATCTTTTATTTGGGGGGGGGGGCAGGTATCCTGCCTTCTGGATTGAGTGTACAAGTGCAGTGAAAGCGTGCTGACTCGTTCCCTCTCTCTTTGAGCTGCAAAGAGACAAAAAAGCAGAGAGACAGGCAGATAAATACTCGGGATGCTTTTGACAACAGATGGACTGAGAGAGCAGAGGATTGAGAGAGGAGGAGGCTCTCTTCACAGTGAAAGAGAAGACAGATAAACAGGTACACAAATAAACAGGCACATGGGTAAGAGTGTGTTGCCTACCATGTGCTGATGTCAGACAGGCATATGGCAACAACGCAGAGGCAGAGATAGAAAAGGGATCACTATAAACACCAAGCCTCTCAATCTGGCCCTGCGGCAAACTAATGCCACATCGACAGTGAAGCACCCATTCACACTGACTTTAAGGAAATTTGACCACACAGTGAAGCGCATACACAAACCAAAACTTATTGCAGCCACGGCGAAGTGAAAACAGAAGGCAAAATTTGTGTTTTTAGCTAGTGCAGGAAAGTGGCATGACATGCAAGGCTATTCTGCACCCTTGCCTTGATTTGCTTCATTATTCATGTGTTGTCTTGTGGCTTTTTTGCAGGACACATGCATAACATGCAAGAGCAACAAGGAGAGGAAATGACTGTGGTTAGACTGTTGTTGTTCAGGAAAGTTCTACGTGCCATAACGTTAGTCTGCGATCAAAACACATTATGTCTGTAGATTATGAGTTCAAGCTGTGCTTCAGGCCAGTTCAACAAAGTGTTATTTTATTGTACCTAGACATACTCCTTGAAGCACTTTCTTTGTTCACCAAGCAAAATAAAAATAAAAAAGAGCTTGTTAATTGCGCCCTGGGATGGATTCGATTGCTCTTGTGTCACGTGAACAGCATACAGTCCTTTTTTGTTTGAGTCGAGCAATTATTATCATGCATTTCTCATCCCACTGCTGCTCGGTGGCTGGATGAGCGAGAGGAAATCTGCCCTCTCCTCTGCCTTGTCTTCACAGGCCAAGAAAAGCCCCTCACAGCTGTGCTCCGGTGCTTAAATCTGCCAGGGATTCAGCCCAAGGGCCAGGTGCAGCAGACTAAAGCTTTAAAACATAAAGCTTCTCTTTAGCAGAGCTGGTAGAACAGACTTTGGGTCAGAGACCACAGGGAGGGGGGGTTAAAATTCAGAGGTTACACTTAATTAAACATTGTCAGCCTGCAAAATCCTGCTTTCTTCCCGTTTACAGGATTAAGTGTTAAGGTGAGGAAGATATCTTGGTTAAGACCGTTTTACGAATCGGTTACCAGGCTAACAACAATTATATCTAGAATAAGGCCTTCATAATGACATAAGCTTTCAAACAGATCTCATCAGCTTTATTCAGGGTGTTTTAGAGGCCTTTCTTTCCACATTGAATGCTTAACATATATTCCAGTGATGTTTTATCTCTCTAATTTGGCAATGATGCTGATTAAAACATAGTGAAAATTGAAGACCTTACCACAGTGCAGCTGATAGTGTCTTTTGTCAGACCTTCCTTGCCCCCAAAATGTCTGCTCCTCTCAAAATTCACAGATCCTGTTTACAGTGCAGCTTTCAGGGAAAATTTCGGGCCAGATTTACTAACTGTGGGGATTTACTCAAGACGTGCAGTGAAGGGTTAGTGATGGAAAGGCGTACAGCTGCGTTGCTGCATATGTGTTTGTGGGAGTTTTCCTTTCAGAGTGCGAGATTTGGGGAGGACAGGTTTGCAGTAGTCAATTTACTACAAGTTGTGCCACTTTTTTTAAACTGCAAACAAAAGCATCTGTTAACCCATTTAGTGTTTGATATGGCTGTGGCACCACTGGGAGCCTGTGGTAGAAGGGAGAGAATTTCCTGTACTTCTGTAAAGTATTTGAACGGCAGAGGATGGTGTTATCAGAATGAATGTGTAATCAGTAAGTGCTACTTCCAAATGTTTACAGCCGAGCTCTGCATATATCTGGTCCTCAATACTAGTATTTTTGTACATTCATTTTCTTCCACTTAGCCAACTCAGGGTCACGGTGGGGCTGGAGACTATCCCAGCTGCCATAGGGTAAGAGGGAGGGTACACCCTGGATGGGTCACCGGTCTGTTGCAGGGCTAACAAAGAGAGACAGACAACCATTCACACCTACAGCCAGTTAGAATCACCAGTTAACCTAACATGCAGGTCTTTGGACTGTGGGAGGAAGCCAGAATACCTGGAAAAAAAACCCACACAGGCAGAGGGAGAACATGCAAACCCCCAGCTGGCCAGTGGATTTGAACCCAGGACCTTCTTGCTGTGACACAACAGTGCTAACCACCACACCTCTGTGCCCCCCTGTATAAGTACTTGATTTACATTTTGATGTAACAAATATAGCCTGGAGCATCATAGGGAGACTATGTTGCCCAATACAAGATATATATAGGCTGTATTCCAGGCAGTAAAATTACTTTTAAAGTTACAGCGAACGAAGCGGTTTGCAGTGTTTGAAGATATTCTTCACATTTCCGTGCAGAGATTGATCCAAAAACAAAAAATGTAGAGAATTAAAAAAGCCTCAGTTTGAGCATCTTTAGTCAGCAGATATTTGCACACACAGCTCTGTCACACTTTACAAATCAACTTTCATATATTTTGCTCCTTTTTCTTTTTGGACTTCTATCTGTTACATATTGAAATGTCTGTAAAATACAGGTATTAATGTGAGTAGGTTACACTGTCTAAAAATGTCCCAACAATCTCATTCAGGAGTCGGATTCTTTCTTTTGGCTTTAATAAACACATACAGATTCACACAGCACGAAGAAAAAAATAAGTGCTCCTTTAATTTGAGATGATGCGGTTGCATAGCAACAGTAATTTTTATAAACACCTGATTGGTCAGAATCTAACAGTAAATAGTGTTTTTTGTTCTTAGACACAACCATCCAGTAAGCTGTTCCAAACACATTCCAGGTTCATATGGTGGAAGTGTTTGCAATAAAGCAACTCTTCTTTAGATGAATCCTGCACTCCGTCTGAGCCATCAGGATTCATTCACAGAAGGTCGTCCTCACCTCCAAGACCCCATCCAGGCCTCGTCGGTCCCTCTGTGTCATGCTAGAGATTTTGCCTTTGTATAAGAAAATATTGATTCTCCTTCAGTTGCCTCTTCCTGGTCTGAATTGTCATGCTGATTCTTCAAAAAAACGTGTCCTGAAAATCTATGCTTATACTAGTGTTTTTGTCAGACTACAAGTACAAGCTGTGCAGGGATGGGTATTTGTAATATGTTATTGATGCAGATTCTATTATCTATTCTGCTTATAGGGCCTATTTTTCATCGATTTCCCTATGGATTCCTGATTGCCTTGCTGTGTGTGGATTGTAGCCTCATGCTTTATTAGTCTTGCTTGGTAAATCTAGCGCTTTAGTCTCAAGCCCAAGCCAAGATAACCATAATTCTATCAGGGTTATTTTTCGAAACTTTAGAAAGCCACAGGCTGAATATTACTGCTTATGATGTGAACTGAACTTCACGTGTAAAAATCAATGAAGTGCCCTTCAATTCTGCTCAAACCAAAGGCTCCTCAATACAATACTGCATATTGGACTTTTGCTATGATTACAAAGCTAATCCCAGCTGAATATCACATTCCTTCAGTTTAACCGCATATGTTTTAATTTACTTTTGTCATCATAAATACCACAACTACTTGACAGACTCTTCCAAAGAAACTGTTGGAAACCAGTGTCCTGTCTGTCTCTCTCCCAGTGGTATCTGGGTCGGCACTGCTGACATGTTGTCAGAGGTGTCAACCCCCCATAGAGACACGCATCATTATCATCACCATCTCCCACTGCCTCCCTCCCGATCTGTCTGACTCTGTCTGTCTTGCTTTGTCTCTAACAGCATGTTGCCCTCAGTTGATAGAGCGGCAGTCCCACTGCTGACTCATAACACTGCATGAGGGGGGAAAACGGTATAGCCCAGTAAGTCAAGGTGGCACTGGCAATCAGGAAGGCCAGAAAGACTCAAATGAGTGCTTGAAAAAGGAGACTCAGGAGAAGAAAAGAAAGAGGTTGGAAGGGGTGAAACATAAAGGACACAGTAACTTTTTAGAGACTGACCTCTATTTGGCAAAAAATCGGAACCAATCAGGAAAGATTTAAAAAAGGAATACTTTTCTGTGAGAGACACAAAAAAATCAGTGAGAAAAAAACAAAACAAAAGATGTTATTGTGGATGCCCTGTTTCCTTGAGTGGTGCTCCATCATCATGATGAATAAGGGCTGCGTTTTGTCAATCATGTGCTTTAGTGGAGCAGGTATTTATTTCTCTGTTTACAATGAATGCCTGTCTCTCTCTCCGTCTGTGGCCCGGTGACTGATGAGCCCTGTCACAGGGAGGAACACCCAGCCTGCAGCCACAGAAGATTTCACCCCGAGGCTCATGAGACAGAAACATGAATACTCATATTTTGAAAAACCAAGCAAAGGAATTTTCTTTGATATCCTTTTGGGAGATGGGAGAAGAGTGTGAAAAAAATACATGAGGGAATAAATGACAAACCATTTTCGGGGTTAAATTTGGCCTCACTGAATTCGTTGAGATCAGGTCATGAAACATGAGGCCAGGGATTGCTGCGCCACTAAAGCTTAAGCATGCATCAGCATGACTGAATAACTGCCAATAGTTGTTTCGGGAGAAATAATAAACCAGGAGATCCTACTAAGATCCTACTGGGTTGCCTGTCATTCTAATTAAAACTTATTAAACTGTCGCTGTCTACATAAAGCTAATGTACTGTTTGATTTCTTGCTGATATGAAATTGCAGTTATTAGATGGTACTCTGCAGCTTTTCATTTCCAAACAACTTTTTTTTTTATTTTTCGACCCGGTGTTCTCCCACACATCTGTCAGCACTCAGCAGTGGAAAGGGCTTACGGTTTTAAGTGTCCGATAAACAGATCTTTTTATCTGGAGGTGTTATTTTGCATTTAATTTGCTCGAACACCCTTCACATGCGAGTTGCTTCCATCCACTGCAAAGCAGATGCCACAAGGTAGATTTCTTTAAGTACGCGTGTGAAGTCAGTTGCAGTAACGCATTATAATGCTGTTACGAACGGCTGGCCGCCTCTGCCTGTATGCAGAAAGGAAAAGGTCCCGCAGGACGGTGATGATCATTATTAGAATTGCTGGATAATCTGTGTGGGATTAGCTCCTGCACAGATAACCTTTAAAACACAACTCAAGTGGACTGAGATAAGCATTGGAGTGACATCTTACTATAGATTCAGTGACTTTCTGTAACAATGGCCTGTGAGACTGCAGTAAATGCATTGTGCTTTGACAAGACAATACAAAAGGCAGACAGTTGCTGAATCTTACTGCAAGTGTTCCACCAACAGAAGAGAGAGGGAGAGAAAAGGAACAATAGAAATCGATAGCTCTTCAAAACAAGGAAGGTATGACGGAAAGCTCTAATCATAAAAGGGTGCAGCGGAAGTCATTGTGCTTTCAAAGGCTCAGGGAGGAACAATTAGGGTAGATAAGCTATTCCCTCTGCTATCATTTCCCTCCACCATTTCCCACGACAGACTTTTTAATAATAGTGTTTCTCTGCATCACACTCTTATCTGTTTAATGGTCAGTTCACACGGGAATTACTCAGAGGTATGCGCTCAGCTTTGGAATGGAGTGGTTGTATATTTCTCTGGATCTCATAAGGATTTCACAATGCTGCCTCCGTTGTGCCCCCTCCCTGAGCTCTCTCTTTCACTCTCTCTTCCTAAATAGGAGTGTACTGATGCTCTAATGAGTGAAGACAAAGCTAGCAGCATATGGTGATGATAATGAGATGAACAATGTTTGGAAAACAAGGCCATATATAAGGCTGAGGGTCTGACACATTGCTTGGGAGCAGACAGAGAGTGTTGTGCGCTGAATTTTGTACAGCAGCCTTCAGGCAAAGCTACATGAGATATATTATTCATGACAACACACGCCCAAGTCCTAAAGGCACTGTTTCTGGGCAAATAAATGAGTGCTGATGCAGTGACATGCCTTTAGTGTGGTAAGATTCTTCTTCTGTCCTATTGCGACTGGGTTTTCGGAGTCCTAAAGTCTAAAGTGGAGGTTCCAAAATCCCAAGTAACCTTTCATTGAAAAGATTTTAAGATGAATTAAATACAACACCATTACCCACAGTAGATAAAGTGGATATTTTATTAAAATTAAACTGCGTTCAGTTGTAAGCTTCTTTTTGTAAAGCAAATTTTTCGCATTTCAACCATTTATCTGTTACTTTTGTAGTTTTTATGCCACTTTTTATGTGTTCTTTTAGCAATTTAACACAGCAATAGACTAGCTTCGAGTTTAGCTTTGTGGCAGTCACCATATTGTGTCTTGGAGCCAGGAGTGACCATACACTATACGGACAAAAGTACTGGGCCGCACCTCTTAATCTTTTGAATTCAGGTGTTTTCAGTCCCATTGCCACAGGTGTATAAAATCAAGCACCTAGCCATGCAGTCTGCCTTTGCAAACATTTGTGAAAAAAATGGGCCATTCTTCAGGACCCTGAACCATCCCTTAGTTAAGCTGCAATAGGCCTAGGCTGCTGGGGGCTTCCCATGATGCACTGAGCACTTCCTCTTCCTCACTTCCTTTCACTCTCCATGTGTTTATACACCATTTGCATTTAATCATTAGCTATTATTAACCCTGTCTCTCTCCCATAGGTGTGCCTTTTTGTCCTGTCTCCCTCTGCTCTCTTCTGTTTCCCCTCATCCCCAACCGGTCGCGGCAGATGGCTGCCCCTCCCTGA
>VUQI01016022.1:1912-13521 GCA_015106735.1 Paratilapia polleni
GAAAACATGACAAAAAAAAAAAAAAAGAAAAAAAAAACAAAACAGAAACCCCAAAATGAATTCATCCTACACTAACAAACATCTGTATAGCTATTTTTGCCCAAAGTGAGCCACTGCATTGGGTTTCATGTTACATCATTATAGTGAACATTGGCATTGCACTTTTGCATGGTTTGACCTCTACATACGTCATCCTACTGCTGTAAATACTTACTACTGCAATAATTGTATATTATTCCAAGGCAGAAGATAGTCCGGCAAAAGCACAATGGCATCCTGTTAGAGTGATATTAAAAAAACAACAACAACAAAAAAAAAGTAGTCCCCAAGTGTTTTAGAAAAATATGTATCCTTTTGAAAAGTACAAATATATGTATTTGGTTATTTATTTGTTTTTGTTTTTTAAATGTATGCTGTGTTTGATACATTTTTATATATTATTATAAGGGAAAATAACAATTATTAATAAAATATTGGTAAATTAAATGCACTGGAAACCAAATTTGGCTACAAAACAGTCTGTTGTTGGTAGATCAAGTACATCAAAGAAATAATAATAATAATGTTGCTACACTGTTAAGCGCAGACAATGAAGATTCATAGAGGATGGTTTCAAATGCAATGCCAGACTTATTCCTCTTGTTTGTTTGCACACTGGTAAAAGAGAAAAAAGAAAAAGAAGTGTAATATTAGACAAACTGCTCACAAGTAAATCATATACTAAAACTATACAGCTTTAGCTAATATAATCTTATATGTAGCAGTATTCACACAGAAAACTATGGCATGACTGCATGATTGTTTTACACTCATCTATGATTTATCCTTATTAAAGGCATTTTGAATTTTTTTTTTTTAAAGCTTGCAATATAGTTTTCATTCTTATGTTTGCAAGAGGGTGTCAATTAGAATTTCAATTTTATCTTTCACTTAAATCTGAAATCTGATGTTTAGCTGTTTGATATATACAGGCCCCTGTTCTCTGCCAACATATGGTCCCTTCAGCCACACACTAAGGTTTGGGGAGGTTATAAAAGCTGAAGGGGTGATTAAAAACCAGGAATAATGGCCTCCACAAAACTAGGAATGCATTTAACTGCTACAATTGTTCCAAATCAGGCTGCCATTAATATCAGAAATTATTCTGCGAAGCTTGAGAGGGGAACTTTACAGGGCTTTTAACGTGATTTTTAAAGAAACTAGCTCTGGGAAAAATGAAAAGCATAGGCAGAATGTACTGTAGGTACATGATTTATGTCTGAGGATGACCTAGAAGGATTTAGGTTGGGTATATCTAGAGCTGTGCTGACCTACCCACCAGTTCTGCATTGTTGAAGTTTGGTGGATCCTTCTAAATCCAGGATTAGAAAAGTCAAATATACAAACACCTTCACCCCTCCTCTCTTTCTCACATACAGGCACACCAAGAAGAGGAAGAGGTTGAAAGCGTTAGCATTGGCTGCTGCCTGCCTGCAAAGCATGCCCAAACCCCAAACCCCATCACTTTCCTCATTACTTGAACTTCATGGCTTTTTAGGGCTCTGTGCTTTATCTGGGATTTCACATTTCCCAGCCTGCCACTTGACATGGCTCAACCAGCTGCCAGCAATCAAGTAGCAGAGGGCAGCAGCGGCACCGGCTGAGTCTTCAGGCTGCACCTTGATTTGAGAATTGCACATCACAGCCACTGGCTCTGCTAAGCTTCGGTAATTATTGGCCACACATGCCATCGTGCCACCAACTGTATTTCTACCCCACACCATAGACTGACCTGACATAATGGATGAAGGGGATAAGGGGTGCATGTGAAGAGATAGAGATGGTCATGGGTCACGGGTGGATTGCATGGTGTTGATGTGTGCTTTAAATGGCATGAAGTGTTTGACAGAGTTGGACAAAGAAGTGATAACATATTCTGCAAATCATCCATACTGTCAATCTGAGATTATTCCATATGGAACATCCTTTTATGTGTTAATGCATGTCTGTGTCCTTGTATGTGTGCTTGCACCTACAGTACACACACTGCATGTGTGTGTGTGTGCCTAATTGAGAGGTAAGCAAAAAAGTTGCCTTTAAAGTTTCCAATAAATATCCTGCCAGTAATGTCAAACACCTGCCCGTAAAGCCCAGAGGAATGCTAAATGAAACCAAGTTGCAGAGCCTGTCTCCTGTCTGGGGTCTCAAGTCAAGACAGCAGGATTTGTAATGGCTGTAACCAGGATTATTGAGTTCAAGCAGAACAGCCAGGAAGCAAGAAAAAAACATAGCATGGTCAGCACCAATGCTTTTCCTCCCTCTAACAGCCAGTACAATGAGTTGTGTGTCCCATTTATAGTACAGATAGATTCCAGATTATTCCTCAATTTAGTTACCCTCTTGGCATCAAAACATAACAAAACAGTCATGAACGGATTTTTGTAAGCCACTGTGATTACAGCCAAACGATCCAAGCATCTCATGGAGTGTTGTGTCACACTAGTGGACACAAGGCTGGTTAAACAAGAAGTTTTCCCTTTTTTGTGCAAGTGTGAGCCAGATAAAGTAAGACAGATGATTACTGCAACAGAAAACATGACCTGCTGACCTTCCCACCCCAGTGTCACACACTAGTAACCATCTCATACACACACACGTGCTGTCAGAACACATGCAAAGATGTATGCACTAATGCACATATGTTGACAAATATACAATGTCAGGGAAGGAAGAGGCTCTTGTTGGGTTTTAGAACTTCCCGGGGTGAAGGAGAGCATTTGACCCTAGAAGCCAAAGATGCTGTCATTTGGCCTCATCCCTGGTTTTGATTCCCTAAACTCTTGACGCCTTCCTCCCGCTGCACCTGTCGAACGCCAATAGACCCCCTGCCCAGACCTTTTCACCACTGAGAATATATGGCCGTGCTCCTGGGTCCAACCCATGCTAATTACCACTGGCCGGAAATCGGCCCCAAATGCCACAGTGGGACAGGGTGTTTAGCTGCTGTTGCCACCCTGAGTCCCAGCACAGCAGTCCTCCCTCTTTTTGGTGCCTCTCCATTCCTCAACATGTTCTAGATAAGGCTGACCATGCAAAGGCTTATACTTCCAGAGTAACAGGCTGTCCCATTCAACCCAGAGATTAAGCACTGCTGTCTACACGCAACCATGAATAATGAAGCTATCACTCCAGACAGGCAGGCAACAGCAGTGTGAGTTATATACACCAGTGATCTCATAGGCTGCTGCACACACGTGGCCAATGTATAGAACAGCACTCTGCAGCTCATACATTATTTTAAGATGCAGAAGACTCACTTACAGCCAATTATGTTCAGTGGTTAAGATCTTCAACTTTGCTTTACTACTGTCTAACAATAGCACAACTGAAGTGTCAACAGCTTAGGAGCTTTTTTGCACAAGTGACTTTGCAAAGTACTTTAAATAACAGAGCTGACAGAGCTGCTATCCATTCAGATAGGAGTCAGCTGTGATGTGTAGTGGCTGTATTGTAACATATTAACCTAATATACCTGCGGAAACACAGGTGTGTGTGTGTGTGTGTGTGTATAGATAGATAGATAAACAGATAGATAGATGATAATGTTTAATTCAGCTGTTATATCTATTTGAAAAACTGGCAATATTCCTACCTCTAGCAGTTTGAACTTAGCAGTAAGATTATTTTGACAGGAATTGCTTAAAAAAATTAAATCTGTGTCCATTTAAAGCATAAATAATCATTACCTGTAGATAAACAATGTCACAGTGTCGCTTGTCAGGCTGAGTGCTGTGAGTCTGGACAGTTGAGATGATGCAAAAAGCCTCCACTTTCTTTGACAGGTAGCTTTAATTTATTTTATAAAGACTTGAAAGTTAACACACTTCAGTTTACAAAGTGTAGTAATGTAACCTTTACGGGATTCATTTTTTGTTTGTTAGTCTATTTATTTTAATCAATAAAAAATATTTATTATTTGCAGTATAGTTGGATTTTATGGATGTTATATATTAACAAAGGTTTACATTTTTACCTAAAGAATAAAACAAAAGCAAACTACTGAAATAAAATATTGTTGTTTTTTTTTTTTTATATTATTATTGCTACTTAGTTTTCTCAACTCGAAATAGTAATATATCTTTCCCATCTTCAATTGGGGAAATATAATCCCGCAAACAGCTCTGAAAACAACAGTAGGCTGTACCTGACGTGAGGGAGGATAATAGCACACACCACGTGACTGCAGTACTTTCAGTCTGGACGCACGGCGGGGTCTGTCAGATCCTCCCTGGTGAGGACGACACACACACACTGGACGGATAAAAATAGACGCCATTTATGTGTTGAGAAGCCGCTTAAAAAGCTAAGTGTTGCACGTCCAACTTATTAAACTTAATATGAGCCGCTTGTTTTTATTACTTTTAACGTTGTCAGTCATTTTTGAAATAATCTGCACAGTTTATTGTATCAAAATGCGCAAAAGCGCACCGACAAACGCCGCACGGATTTCACTCCTCTCCTGCACTTGAATTCACAACAGAGGTTTGTTTTGTTTTTTTGTTGCATCGCAGTACACATCTCAACGCTGCTCTCAAAAGAGCGACACGGACAAAATCCCTTAATTCAGCACACAGTGAAGTCTTATCGCCTGGTGTGCGCTGCGTCACCTGCTTCAGACAGGGGCAAAGTATGGCACCATATCTGAACTTGCATGAATGAAAGTGACGGCATAAAGCACTCAGTCAGCAGGCGACTCACTCAGCCTCCGGTGTCTGGCTCGCCTCTGTGGCGCTCTCCTGCATCCCTCAATGAGCATCACTCTGTGGAGCCGGTGCGAGGCATCCTCCTTTACAAACACCGGTCCTGGACATTGTAGACAGCCCGTCCTGCGACATATTTTTAGTTTGGACCCGTTGATGTCACTTCCTGCCTGGGCAACAGCCTGTACAAATAAACCCAGGGATGTGGAGGGGTGTTCGGGGAGCCATTTTTGAGGTCACGCAGCAGACAAGTTCACAAGGTCATGCAGCAGCGACATGTCCCAAAGCAGA
Organism: Paratilapia polleni; assembly: GCA_015106735.1. NCBI lineage: Eukaryota > Metazoa > Chordata > Actinopteri > Cichliformes > Cichlidae > Paratilapia > Paratilapia polleni. The sequence goes on from VUQI01016022.1 coordinate 6,943, forward strand.
CAAGAAGCACGTTACTCTTTAAAATGACAACTATCATCCCATCTGGCTCATTCCAACTGTGCCCTATAGTTTTATATAACCAGTCACATCCACATCATCCTACCCCCCTGTGATGCGCCGGCAAGGTTCATTTCCTGGTACGCTATGCGCATTTACGGCCACGATTATGCAATGAAGGCGGCATCATCACTTTTTGACAAATACTGTACAAGGCAGCTGGTAAGAAAACGATACAGCATAGACAGCACTATGAAAGCTACAGTTTAGCGCCAATTTCTGCGACACCTGTTGATAAAAATAAAATCTTGTAACAAAAAAGTAAAGCTCATACAGCTAAATTCAACTTTGCTTTTCCTAATTTGACTCAAAGGAGGTAGCTCACAGACTACGACTTCTCTTACCCATATCTATGTTTAATCTTTAAGTCCAGCATTGCTTTAAGACATTTTGGAAGAATCATAATGAGGGCACATGTTTTATTCTAGATACCTGGAGAAGAATGATTAGTTAGTGTGTTGTAAAATGCAGGATGGGTGACAGAAGCTGGTCTTAGAGTGAGCCCCTGCCAAAAGCACTATCTTCTTTCCTCACCCAGGTTTCTTCTCTTTACCTTTGAACTTAGGCCCATTTCTGATCTACAGATGGTCTCCTTTTACCCCCACCCCCATTGTAGGCCCCAGTGATAGATGGCCATCAACGTGCCAATACTTCACCATATTTCAATTTCCTGCCCAGGAAGAGGAATTTAAGGAGCTGAGCGAAGTTCAGAGTAACAGTGTGGTGCCTAGAGCTCACAACAAGTCCCCAGCCTCGTGCTGAGAACCTGGGATCCAAACATTCAGCTGAGAAAATTCCTGAATCCAGGTCCCCTATGTGTCAACAAAATAACCCCTGCTGCCACTGCCCTGACTGAGAGAGAGGAGCAAAGAGGATACTGACAGCAGATCCAACAGCCTGTGAGTGCAACTTTCCAAAGACAAAACAACTATTTTATTCAACAGTGAATTCTGTCAACCTTCCATCTGGAGGTTTAGGCCAATGTCGGTCTCAGCTGAGTTAATAAAACAACAGAGAAGTATCTGCTAAGCATGAAAGTTCAGTGTGGCTATCACAACAAGAGCTTGACAAAAATTCTTAATTCCATATCCCTTTTCTAGCTTTGACCTGGCAAAAAGTCCTGGCACACTCCAGCTCTATTATAAAATCCTAAAAATTTTAATGTGCTTTTTAATTTTAATCCATTCTTCTATAAGATACTGTACCAATATTCTGGAAAAAAATTACATATTTATGTATTACAAATACTGGAATAATGAAGATGTGTTTGACTTTATCTGGATTTGTTATATTTATATGCCATGGTGATTCAGACAAACAGGATTATGGACATTGTATCAATGTGGGTAAGGCAGGCACATATCCAGTATGTGTAGGACTGTGTGAGTGCACTGAGCCTGTGCCCAAATATAAATGCATGTGTGTAGTGTAGTATTTTTTGATAGGATGACGTACTCATGTGGCTCTATTGTCTGTGTATGATTGGCTGGATCTGTCAGAGGGCTGTGGCAGGCAGGAAAGAGGCAGCGAAGCAGGCAGTGCGACCTAGTGGTGGAAGAGGGGTGTGTGGTGTTGAGGGGTGTGCACTATGAATCACACTGATACACTAAAAAATATACACATTTTCTATCTTGTTAATAAATCCACGCGGGTGTGCTAACACATACAGTCAACCCAACATGCTTTTGTTAATTCACTGTATAGTAATTTATCTCCTTGAAACACATGCTCTTAACCTCTAACCCATGTATTTGATCTAATGTCCTAAATACCTAACATAGTGTTCCAGGTTTTAAAATAACATAATTCTGTACCAACCACCCACATACGTGACTTAACGCTCTCTAACCAGGTTTGTACCACTGTTTTGTGTCATTCCACCCTTCTAGCCCCTCCACCTTATACCCCCTGCTCTTACTTCCGTTCTCCCAGTGCTAAGCCCCGTTCTCCAACCAAATGGCACGAGTGGTAACTTCAAAGCCAGGAGCTCTCTGACTACCCAACCTTCAAAAAAGAACATCTCTTTGCCCTGCTATGGAATATTGGAAAACTAAAAACTAGACCATCTGGCATAGTAGTGGTGTCTGCCTTTTCCCAAATCAACCAAGTGACACTTAGCCAGGCTGTTTTATGAGATGATCAGCCTAGGATCACAATTTACCCTCAAAAGCCACAAAGGCATTACAGATTACCCCAATATCCAGATGTGTTTTAGCAGAGATTGAGGGGACAGAAGGAGGAGCTTTGAAAAAGAGGGGGCTGTGTAGACTTGGGTGGGTGGAGTTAGCCACCAATTCGGGAAAAAAAGGGGAATACAGCATAGACAAGTGAAGTCCCAAAAGCAGGGTTTAGCAGGGGCCTAGTTCTACTAGAGCCGCGGCCCATTTTGCCTTGAAGGGGATTAATAATGAATTAAGGCACTCCCACCCCCCTTCTAAAAAGATATTCATGCATGCTAATGCATCCATTATTTATAGTGTGCATAGAGGCTGGCTAGTGGTGGCCACATGCAAGTGGGAGGGACGTAAGGATGAAACAAGGAGGTGGGGGTCTCTTCCCCCTGAATGAAGCACTGAGGCTCTGGAAGCAACATCTATCCATTGTGGCTGGGCTGGGTGGAGATGGCATGGGGAGTGGATATGGAAAAGTAGGAGGAGGTGGGGGATGCGGGGGCCTTGCTGCCAGACAGGCAGCTCGTGCATGGGGCCGCCAAGTGTTGTGGGGGAAGGGGTGGATTAAACAAATAAATACATGATAAGAAATAATCATGCCAGGGAGGCAGGGTGTGATAGAGACAAAGAGGCTAAGAGGGGCAAAGCAGGGGTGTTAGTTCAGTCAGACAGGATTTGTTGTCTGGACTGACCCATTGTTGATCACAAACCTACGTGAGACAACTTTTTTAGATGTTTTTAGATGCTTCTTTCGATGTCTCATACTGACGAGGCTTTCACCATGGAGCTAAGTCTTTTTGATCTGAAATAAACTACATACACCTGACTGAATCAGAATCACTAGATATCACTAGTTGATAATTCAATAAAGCATTACAGAAGTTGGTACAGTCAAAGCAAATGAAAAAAGACGTGAAATAGAGGAAAGGGTGAGAGGATGCGAAGGTGAGAGGTGGAGGAAGAAGAAAGATGAGTAAGAAGAGGCTAAACTTTTTTTATGTGCACAGCATGCCAGGTGTGTAGTGAAGCAGTGCAGAAAGGAGCAGGGCAAGGAGGGTGATAAGATAAAGCCAATGCACGAGTCAGATGAGCTTTCTACCCTACTGATCCCCATATTAGCATAGATACAGAGTCATAAGCATGGCAGGGAGCTTTTGCTGAGGAGGTGACACCAGGGCCATGACACCCAAACTCATCTCCATAGATATCACTGGGGCCTTGCAGGTTAATCATACATAAGGCTTATCTAGACGTCTGTAGTGCATGAAAATCTGCCAACGAGCTGCCACCTTAAATTTCAGTAATCCTTGTAAGTAAGTAATTCTTAATACTGTTTCGCTTGTCGACAAAATGAAGAAATGAAACACAACTTAGAAAATCTGCCCTGTCAGTGTGTTTGTTTTCATAAAATCGCACCGTCTGCATGTTTGCATCTGCAAACTGCATTTCTTATAGATAATTCTGGAGAAAATACTAGGAGATCAGTGTTTATGCCTTTGCCACATGCATGCACAAACACCCAACTGCTCTTGGGATGTGGTGACATGTAGGCTAAGAGGTCATCAGTGTGGCTTTGCAACACCTGTTTCAATGGGATTTTCTTCTCATTTCTAAATGCTGGCCTGGTGTTATACCCATGGCACGCTAGTGGCACAAATCCTCCAGTACAGTGGATAAAACAATATTTTATCCGTTATGCCGTAACGGATAAAATATTGTTACATGAACTGCATGATTCAGGAACAATGCAGGTAACAGTCAGACATTCATTAATGGCAGGCATGCCACATGTTTCTCAACAAGTAGTACCAGAGGCAAGACCTCCCAGAAGGGACAATCTGCATTGTGCAAACATTGCAACCCTTGTTCCCCCAACAAACACAAGGTGAGGCACTTAAGTGTTTTTAATACGAAAACCTCAACCCCACACAGGAAAATCCATAAACATTGGAATGATGTCAAAACAACATTGTGAGGTTTGACGGTTTTAATTTTCCACTGCTCAAAGTAAAAATGGCTCCTGCAACATTTCCTGCACCCCTGGTGATTTTTATGACAAATACAACAGCAGCTTAATTATACATGCGACCACCACCATAAAAGCAGAACCATTAACTACCATCTTGTTAACACAGAGGACCTGCCTTGAAAGTGCTAGAATCGCATTTTAAAATCTTTTCACTCAGCGCTGCTGTGGCAGATTTTTCACCATTTAGCAAAAATTAAAAAATAACGTGGCAGTACATACAAGCCCTACACATAGATGTCTGCTTTAATTGAACCAGGCACTAAAAGTAATGATGATGACCCATTCTTGATGTGTTGGCTAAAACATAATAACAGAAGCATGTCCAAGTTAGTCAAATAACGCCTAGACACAGATATTTTCACTTTAAGTTCACTATGCAGCTGCATTTATATATGAAGAAACCTGGCTTCTGATGTCCCTGACCCAGCTCAGTGTGTCCAGAGAGAAAGCTTTGCAGTCTCCAAATAAGAGTGAACTTCCAACCTTTTCCTGAAGAGGCTTTGGTTAAGTTTCAAAGGCTTCCTGGTTTTACTTTACTGGCCAAACATCCCCCAGCTGTACACAAAGTGGCCACTCTCAATGAGACCCTATGGAGGCCGAGGGAGATCAGACACCCCTTGACGTAACCAAACATCTCTGTTAAAAGCAATGTGAACAGAGGGTTTGCCACTGATGTTATTGCTTACTTAAACGGGTCAGTCTTCACTCATGGCAAGTGTGACATTACAGAAGGTAATATCATACTTGTGAGCAATGGTTCAAGCCCGCAGGTCCCAACAAAGAGAATTCATTGTTTGTCACTGACATGAAATAGATCACCCATTTTAATATTTCAGACTGTCTTATCCTTAAGACGTCCATATGGACTTCGTAGAATGTGTCAGTCTCTTGACTGATAGAATGTAAAACACACAAAACACACCTCTGAAGGCAATCCCATCAAGCAGCATTCACTTCAAGATGTATAGGCCTGTGTTAAGCAAATGAGCTGAGAAATGGCAACCTACTGAATCCATTATTTCTCATTCTATATGCATTGTCTTAAAGCCTGCCTTATGTGCCCAAAATGCCTTTAAAGACATGTTAAGAGAAAAGAGCGCACTGCCTTGGAATGAGCTAACTTAATTATCATAGCAACTGCCAGTACTCTTTAACATGTCAATGGTACTTGGCTTGCATGCATAATTCTGCTGTGTTATTGTGGTGGCCTCTGCGTTGCTCACTGACAAAAAACCCAAACCACAGGCACGGGGGCCTATTGTCATGGATGCATCCATCTGGATCAAGGCCATTAGAGGATATTTGCACTTCCTCTGTGGATCCTGGCTCTTTTTGACATGCAGCAGAAGGACCAGGCTTCACCCACCAGTGCAGGGCCAATTGAGGTGTAGATTGACCAGAGGGACAGTGAAGAAGGGCAGCCAGCAGGGCAGCTCTCCTGTCAAACCCAGTGATGGACACCCACATGGCAGCTGGTAGTTTGCCTGGGGTTTCTGAGGTCCTATAGCAATTGATGAGACATGACAAGGCAGGCACCCTTGTTTCATTCCTTTGTCCCTTGGGACGTTGGAATGTGTATCAGAATGTCAGAGGCTCTTGGCTTTAGCACACTTTTGGTGTCAACTGCCTACCAGTGCCCCTTGCTTGCCCTGACATCAACAAGGGCCAACTTATTCTGTGGCTCTACTGTGCCTTTAAAAAATAAAGAACCAGGTAACTTTCTCTTATTTTGTTCAACCCAAGTACATTAATAAAACATTAACATAGATAGCTTATACATGCTGCAAACACAGACTGAATTGAAATAATAAAACAAGTGATCTGAACAAAAATGCATAAATTGTGCCCTTTGAAGCGACAGAAATATGCTGATAATGCTCACAGATAGGCCTGTTGTGGCTAACACTACAGCGTTTACAAGGTCCTTGAATGGTCCTTTATATTTGCACGTACAGTGTGTGTATGTATCTGCTTGTGTGCACAGGTGGGAGAGACGACTAATAGTAGATGGAAAGATCTCTATACACATCTGGAAAAAACAGCTCTCAGAGATATATCAAATAGAACCAATTCAGCTCAAACATATAAACACGTTAGCTGTCAATCCACATCTCCCCACATGTAACCTATATGCTTGTTGCAGCATACGTAGCCTCTGAGCTGTGTTGGAATGCTGACAGCTCACAGATATGAATCTTGATTTGATTAAGAGGTAGAGTTGGGTTCTAAATGCTGGAGCCAATATCAGTTCAGGCGGGTGGGCAAAGCAACTGTTGCAAAGGACGTGGGGTGAAGAGGAAGGGGCAAAGTGTGATTGGGGGG
>VUQI01016022.1:13782-23872 GCA_015106735.1 Paratilapia polleni
AGGGAGCTACCGGTGAAAAGTCATGTTTTATGATGTCTCAACACTTTTGTGTACTAACAAGGGGACAAAAACATAGAGAGGGAAAATATAATATGCAGCTGCCAACCCTCTTGTCTTTAATTGTCAAGGAATGAACACAGAAATTACTTTTCATGTAAAAATATATATTTCATTCTATAATGTAAATTAATGGCTGGGCGTAAAAAATATTTACATGACAAAACTTTGTGCAACAAGACAAATTGATCAAATGTGACCAGTCCATTTTGAGGCTAAATGACAGGCTTCACTCTCACTGTGGCTTGCCACTATGAGCAGATGACTGATGAGACAAGGGGATTGGAGACAGGGCAGCAGAGTTTATTTATGGGTTGTCTGCTTCAAAGCTGGGATGTTTTTGGTTAATCCCATGCTCATACCAAACGCAGACATACAAATGTTAATCTAGGAGGTTACATGCAAATTTGCACCGTGTACTTTGCTGTAGACACATTACCCAAAATCACATTCATCGGTCTCATGTAAGAGGTAGGTAAAAACAGAGACAACAAAATATCTTTTTACTCCGTCAGCTTCCCTTTCAGTCTGTTATTTTTTTCTCCCACTGCAAGGGCTTGGGAAGAAAAAGAAGAGAGCAGAAGAGAAGAAGGCCACTCTTTGCTGCTCGACTTTTGAAGCGTCTTTATCGGGCTTGGCAGCGTAGTCTTGCGTGTCCAAGCTTCGTCGTGCTTTTCATCCTTTGTGCTGTCCAAGGTGTGTCCAATGCACTGTTGCTTTGTGTGGGGAGGGAGACGACACATCACATTCTGTCTTCTGTCTCAAGCTGGGGGATGGGGAGATTGGGGGGGGGCTGTACAACAGAGGGGGGGACAAAAAGCAAACTTATAGAAGGCCGCGGCGCTTCAAAGCCGTGATGCACAAAGGCTTATAAAGCGTTACTTCATGCAGAGTTGTGCCAGATGTAATTGCGGGGTTCCTGGAGATAAAGAATCACATGCAATTCTTAGTCCCACCCCTGATACTTATGAAAGGGCTGTGGCTAAGAAGCTTCATATGCAAACAGGCGTAAGCAGAAAAGTTTGCTTTACTTCCATGCACAGTAAATAAGTAACAAAGTTATCTTAAAGGTTTGAGTACAAACTTGCTGCTTTGAAAACTGTAACGTTGCGCATCAAGCTTTATAGATGTGGGAGGATGGGCTGCCCCCATTATAAAAAGGGAGGGGTGAAAATTGCACTGAGTGACAAGCGATTTCCCTCCCCTTTTTCACTCCGCCATCAGCTTGATGGTATAGGCTCTTTCAAGTCTGTCTGACTCCATTCTACAGAAAATTATGTTGATTCATTGTTAATAAGCCCAGAGGTTGCCGGTGTGAGCACAGTGTGTGGCAAATATAGGTAGACTGTAGTTTTCCAGATCAACCTGACTAGTCCTCATCTGTTTCCTGTGGCCTCCTGCTGAGATGGGACGGGTGTCGAGTGTGCATTGTTAAATATGTTCCCGGGCAAAAATACTGCCACTGTCAGGTACATTTCCACAGGCTGCTCCCTGTGTGTGTGTGTGTGTGTGTGTGTGTGTGTGTGTGTGTGTGTGTGTGTGTGTGTGCAGGTGGGCATGTGCATGTGTGATGTTGACAGTGAACAGTGATAGGTATGGAGGAAAGGGTGGTGCAGTCATTTTAGGCTTGAGATGCTGTTCCCACAGGAGGGACACGCCCCGGTGTTTTCCAAGACAGAGACGAAGGCAAACATGAAGCAGATCCATCTTTGCACCTTAAAGGTTTAGCAGATACTTCTATAGCCAGAGAACAGTAACTTTTTGTTACTTCTTCATGTGGGAACTCTAAAGGCCTCCTGCTAGGAATGTCGAAACTATGGCATCTGTATCCACAAGGTCAAGCCTTAGATGTCATGCACAAACAAATTTTTAATGTAACAGCGACAATTAAATCAAGTAGTGTTTCATCAAGGTGACATAGTGAGAGCACAATAATAGCATATAAATGTACCTTAGTGGCTCTTATCTTAGCAGGATGGGTTTACTCAGGGACCTATGTTTCTTTCACAGCCTTCTTTCTCCACACTGTGGATCAGAGCTCAAGTTTACTTTATATCTTTAGTGCAGTAAAAGGGCCTGTGCTGTTTCTATACCAGCGGAATCACAATGGCTGACAGAAAGAAATCTTGCCCATGATTAGTGTGGAAATAAGGGATCTTATGTATATCCGAGTGATATTAAATGGATCCTAGCAGAGCAAGGGCACCAAAGCCTCACGCAGTACTCCTGTGCATATCAATAAGCTGACATGGACATTAGAAAAAAAGATTTAAAAAATGGGTTTGGAGTGTTGGAGTGCAAGAAAATATTTTTTCAAAGCCAGCATAAATAAAATACAGTGCACAGTCCTCAAGATAAAAAAGTGTCAGCAATCTTTGTACAAGATTCAAATGGAAGCAATCAAAGGTAAAAGCTATATGCAAATACTAAAATGTGCAGCACCACTGTAGCGTGACTCACCACTACAATATGTGTCCAAATTAAACTTTTGGATTAGCTGGAAGTTGGTCTGTGTCTCTTCACGTGTATGCACCATTCTCAGGTCCCAGAACAAAGCACAAGGGTCAGCAAGCCGGTGTCAGAGATCATCGTATCCCAAGGGTACCTTGAGTCTCATCCCAAAACCTTTAACATTTTTCAAAGCCCTCCTGCAGCCCAGGCCCTCATCAGCGCGTGCCCCCAATGGCCTTGTGCACATATGCACTACCCGGCACTCCTCTCTGGTGGGTGAAGGAGGAACCTGAGCGCATCACCTGGAGCCCCCACTACGTGACGAACAGGCTTGGACTGTTCAAAACCAGCCTGAGACCCAGTAGGGGAGGCAGTAATGATGCTGAAGGGGCACTAACAGGTACAGGGAGCAGATGTCATTTTCTCCATATTTCACAAAAGACTTTCCCAAATTCTTGTTGGACTCACAGACTATATAGAGAAGGTTTCACCAGGTGAGAGATAATTACTCTTAACCCACATGGCCCTGTGAGCTTGGTTCCATATATACATTCCTTAAATTTCAAATGTTTCATCACCTTAGGTTTATTCAAGCACAGCTACAGTTTGCTTTGAGGTATAGAGTGATCTTCCCTATCCAACTTTTAACTATAGACAGTGACACAGAACGAAGCAAATATTTTACCATCACCTGACTAGAAAAAACAAGGACAACGAAGGACGATCATTTAAAGGACGGGAATACTACTTGTACTAATCCTAGATTCATTTGATATCTGAAAGTGCTCTTTGGGTCTTGATCAAGAAATGTGGTTAAAACCACTGATGCAGCAAATCTAAACCCCCATCCCCTTGTCTGCTCAATCAACCATCAATAAAATCTCTTCTCTTCACTACTGCTGACAATTAGAACACGAGCCAAGCCCTAACCTACATAGGGAAAAAGACTCCATAGCCCGATGTTACGTTCAGCTGACTGGGAAAAATTAAGGTGTCCCATCTCTCGGCAGATTATACTTTATCCAAGATGAAGGGCTGAAAAAGAACGAGTGTAGTTCAGTCAAACTAGCTAAACGGGTGAGAATTAAGATGTTGTAGCGTGGGATGAGGCAGTTATGCATACATAACATGTTGAGGCTGGGACCCCCTACTGGGAAGAGGCACGACAAAGCCTCTCTAACAGCAATACCTCTGGGACAGCTAATGATTAATTAGCTTGTGTCATTAAGTGAGGCAAATGTCACCCGAGCTTCCTGGGGAAGCTGTCACACCATGTGTAGGCTACTCACAAGTTTCCCCCTCAGGTGCTGGTGGTGGGGAGTTGCGGGGTGAGTGCACTGTTACTAGTCAAATCCTGACATCTAGTGGTCAAATATAAAACTTCATCAATCTCTAGCAGCAAGAATCAGGTTTATCCAGAAACCTTTTTTTTTCTTGACCAATTAATCTTAAAAACACATAAAAACAATAAACATAACATTAATTTTGCCAAACATTTCTAACAATGGACCTACAACAAAGATGTTATCCAGATTCGGCTTAGGGATTACTCTCTGATCTCTGATCCCTGATCACTAAATTAGCTGAGATGACCTCTGACCTTTAAGTGTCATTCACCTCACTGTCTATGTTACTGACGTCAAAGTTGAAGAGCTGATAATTTCTCACACCTAAGTTTCGAAGGAGGCATGAGCTGGCATATGGGCGTGGGTCAGAGTGGCGGGCAATCTTTTAATTGCAAGACCTGGCAGCGAAACATTTAAAAAATAACTTATTATTCTACTGCAGTTTGTAGAGTTAAAAAAATGCTAAGCAATCTCAAACATAAATGTAAAAAGTAAAATTTTCTTACCAAACAGCCGAGGACCGAGCCAGGTTTGACGACTTTCCTTGCACAGTTTGGAACAAATCCAGACAAGAGATCACCAAAATAGTAGTGAGAATTAGTCAAGGTGCTTCCTTTAATAATATTATTTTCTCCATCAGCAACAGCGGGATTTTACGGCACACATGTTCACACTTTACTTCTAACTTTTTCTCCATCGCAGGAGCAGTTATTCTGAGCCTTGAAGGTCAGCACTGAATCCTGGCCTGCTGTAAGACCAGACCAAGATGAAGTGAGAAGGCCCCTCTCTTCACCAGGGAGTGGCAGCGCAACGTGGAAAGGCTTAACACACACACACACACACATACACACAAATGCACAGACATACACACCTCATGTCTGTTTATTCGCGTCGGCAAAGCACGTGCAGACACACGCACACACACACACACACAATCTGTCTCACCCTCACATAGACATACGCATACAAAAGCACACCTGTCAGGGCCTTTCCACTGTGTGAGCAAAAGCAAAGAAGTCTGGCCCCCCCTCTGTCTCTCTGTATGTGGTATCCCATGTCTGTTATATTAAAGCAAATCTATTCAGTTCCCACTTTCTTATCTGAAATAATGGCATGAGCAATTTTCACATTTAAGTAAGCAAGGACACATGCAGTCTCTCTCTCTTCCACTCTCTCACTTAATGAATGGAATCAGATCTGAGCCCCTGTGGCTGCGGTCTAATCTGCCTTTGAAGATTTCTACAATTTACAAAAAAAAATAAGTAAATAAATAAGCCTGTTGTTTAGTTCTTTTTCAAAATACACCGGTAAATAAGACATCTACCCCTATCTACTTTTACATTTACTTGCCTACAAGTGCGTTAGATTTCTGTGTTATTGACCAGAGCCAAAAGGGTCCAGGGCATTGCCAGGAGCCTCCCAATTGTGCCAGTCAACTGGTGTGTGACGTCCATTTGAAGGGGGAATCTGTCAAATAGAGTGATTGAATTAAAGTGCACTTTGGTCCGGAGTGCTCTCTCTTTGCCACTTTGCACCATAACATGTCTTGTCCTAAAATAATTAGATTGAGGCTTTGGGTGATGGAGTGGCCGGATCCTCAGTGGTCAAAAGAAGGAATGGTGGAGCATTGAATGGAAGCCTCCAATCTTAAAAAACACTTTATTTCTTTACACTTGAGGTTTGTTGTCTTTTGTGACTATTATCCCCATTCACCAATTGCTTTCATGCAGCTGTGCCCCTCTTAAAAAGTCTTTGTGCCAGCACCATGAATACAGGGAATGCGTCCATGGCAGGTAGCCCTTATTGCAAGTTAATCTCCTGAAAGAGCCTCATACAAGTACTTTTAAATTCTCCCCGAGCCACAGAGGGCTCATCATCAATCGAGCACTTCTCCCCTTTGTAGGGTTGATGAGTGTGGTGCGTGGCCGGTGACAATGGCTGCCAAGTGTGGCAAAGTAATCACCTTCTGGGGAAAACACTAGTAATTACTTCTAAACTGTTTGGGCTTCAGAGACAACTGATATTGTGCAATAAAAAGAAAGGGTCCCTTTAGAGAGCAGTGCTGTGATGGTCGCTCTCAATCTGTTTGTCATCTGTTTGTTTACAGACATTTTTCTTTGCGGTTTCCCACTGCAACCATGCTTTTTATCTCATATGTGTTTGTGCTCGTGTGTTTTATGTGTTGGACAAAGGCCATATCTACGTTCTTCATGCATACGAAAAGACACTTTGCATTATGTAAGCTATAAACGTTAAGTTTCTTAATTTGAGACAATTAAGCAAGTCAAATATAGCCTCCATTCCTAAAGAGTATTTTAATTAAGCACATTCCTACATTCAGCCATACCTGTATTCATCCTTTAGGCTGTTAATAACAGACTATAATTATTTCTGAGCTTTCCTAATGAGATAACATAGTTTTTGTGGATCCTAATTAAGTATAGTCAATTCAAAGTATTGAGAAATGTTATTATGTGTAATGATGTTTAGCCATCATTTTCTTCTGAGGGGAGAACTTACTAATCTATTGTGACATTATAAGTTACAAGTAGCAATTGTTAGTCTTTACTTTCACATACCAGACAAAATTATATTAAGATTATTGTGATTAAGATGCTAAGATAGAATGATCTAAATCCGAAATAAACAAGAAAGGGGCTCTGTTGTCAGTTTCCCTTGTAACCTCTTTAATATCAAATATCAAAAATGAGTTTACATCTCTACATGTTCTATGTGCATGTGAGTGAAATTCAGAGATTCTTAGTCATTACATGGATTAATACAGACGAGAAAATTCCTGAGTGCGAGACTCATGCAACACTACCTCCACTTACCTTAGCATCACCATAAGTACATCTTGGCAGTTTGACACACTTGTGTGGGGCCTGAATGGAAAGGCAAGCAAAGCTTTCTTGTTATTAGAAAAATATATGATTTAAACCTACTATGATTTTTTTTAAATATGACTTTTAAACCTTTCTAAATACAAATAACTCTTCTTACAAGACAATGGACAAATTTGAATGGCTGCACATATTGTTTAGATGTCTTTCTTGGATATAGCCAAGACGAAGTCCATGTACTTAGTAATGTAGAGGTATTTTTTACTTTACTTGAGTATTTTATAATCATGCCACTAGTTCTATTTTTGACACATTTATTAATTGTTACATTACATAGGAAGAAATAAAGTGCCTAGCAAACATGATGCTTTTGTACTGTAAATTAAATATGTTGAAAAGGAAGTATGAATTAAGTAGAGAAAATATGCACAATTAGAGAAATATGAAAAGATAACAATACATACTAAGCTTTGAAGAGAACATTTGCGTCCTGCTGGGTTGCAATACAGACACATATTTTCATTACATCACCCCTCCAATACACACTCTAGAGAAAAAAGTGAATTCAGTGCACTGCTGTATATAGCCTATTGTATGTATGTGTACATATAGTAGTCTATAAGCACATTAGCTATAAAAACTTCATATGTCAGTATGTTAGAGTTTCTGCTCCCCAAAACAATAAAATGAAAATAGTCAAATTGCTAAACAATTACCACACTTTCAAGTATGATGTGTTATGTTGCAGCCCTCTTTCTGGAAAGTTTTGGAATTTTAGCTCTTTTTTTGGTCAACGTCTGAGAAACAAATATCCAACTACTCCACTGTTGTGTCTGCCAGCTGGGCAGCTTCCAGGCATGCAGTAAAAGTGAATGAACAGCGAAGAAGGAAAGAATATCTGCCAGGCTACAGAGGGAAATACAGTTCTCCAACAGCAAATTTTGGGCAGTGAGCAATTAGGCACTGCTTGCTAATAATGTTTGCTAATAATTCAGATAGCTAACGTGCCCATAGCAGCTTTCACTTCTAGAAAAAAAAAGTGATTGGGAATTTGTTTGGAGTCCTGCTTTTTGACACCTAACAAATGTTAGTTCAACATGTACTCACTTTTTTTTTTTTACTCTGATTTGGTCCATGCCACCTCCTCCAACTAAATGGCTCTTTAGCTAGCTTTACTTGATAACAACCTTATGGTGCTGGGCAGGTAGCTAGCATACAAATTTGCATCAGACTCTTAGTAATGGATGGAAGAAAAAAAAAAACCTTTTTGCAGGCTAAAGACAAATATATTTCATACAAATCTCCTTTTTAAGGTATAGGCTGTGTCTGTTCCTTTTCTGCCTCCTTGTGGGCAAAAATAAGACTAGGCTAAATCAAAAATTAAAAATGTGTATTTTGGAAAAATTAATTATACCATGCTGAAATTGTTTCAATACACCAGTCCCCTATATTAAAAAATATATTTATATCAAAATATCTTCTTTTTTGGGGGGAGTTTGTAAATTAGGGAAAAGACTATGTTAGGCCTGCAATTAATGGCTTGATTTTTCAATTAAAATGATGCGTGTATTTTTTTCCATTCATCTTATATTGATAAAAGTGATATTGCAATATTTTATACAATACTGTTTTTTGTGCCTGTAATTCAGATAAAAATGTACATCTCCTGTCGTGCCAATAAAGTTTAAGTGTGTTTCCAGTGCCAGTCCTTACTGCCCATTCTGTCTTGTTTTCTTTTTTCCAGTTTTGTTGGCTCATTCTGTAGGTGTTAGTGAGTGACAGTGAATGAGCGGGAAACAGAATGACAGAGACATAGACATCAGTACTTGAGGCCAGTGTGAGCATTCAGGCTGTATTGCACGTCTAATAATCCCATGAGGCAGAGGGCCTGTGGGTCTCCCTTTGAACCACAGTCCATTCACCATAAGAACAGGGAAACATCTCCCCACCCCTTTGCGGTCACCAGCATTTCATTTGCAATCTAAATCTAAAACACAGGGTGCTCGAGAGTCACATCAAAGGGCTTTTTGATAGCTAGGATAGAGCAAAGACTTGAAATAAAATGGCTAATTACGAGTGTTGATTAGTAGGCCATGTAAGCTACAGACTAATTGGATTGCACAATGCAGTAGTGCTTTTTGTTTTCTGTGCATCTTAATGAAGTCTTTTTTTTCCTACAGAGGCTGAAATGTAGAAAGCAATTTTTGTGTTTCCAAAGATAAAAATGGTGGCTTATACAAATGTGCATATTATACAAATACTCATATAAAGAGACTTCATCTCCAACGTTGTGGATAATTTGATCAGAACTGGGCTATTCCACATAATTATTAACACAATAAGTGAAAGCTTTTTATGTCAAAAGAACCATTAGAAGTCCCATTTACACTGAAAAAAAGAATCTGCTGGATTAGCATTGCACACAATAAAGTTATGTTTAGTCAACATTATTTTTCTATGTTAGAATTGCACAATTTTATTATGTTATATTAAGATGACTTTTATATGTTGTTTTTATGTTTTTCATTCATGTCAAGTCTTTATAATTATCTCATGTTAATTTAACATGAAATGGTTATGCTTATATTTAAAGCTTTTTTATGTTGAGTGTATTTGGTTACCTTATGTTAAGCCTATATAATTATTTTGTTTTATTATTATATTATATATTCTATTGTTATCTGCTAAACCACTATTTAACATGTTTACAGTATATGCTTAAGTATTATTAACATCAAACTACAACCTTGTCGACAATATTAATTCTGAACACTTTTAAAAACAGTAAGGCAATAAACAAAAACAGACTTCTTTAACCAAGCATCTGTATTTTCTCAAATATTACACAATTACAGTACTGGACTTCCAATCCAGTCAACACACACTGAACTCACTTGTTTGAAATTAATATAACACAGCACAGAAAAACATATTGCTGGACCTCTAATACAACACCACAAGTCCCTGAGGTAGATTTATGTAAAAAAAAAAAAAAATCATCTTGAATTTTTGTGATTTTAAGAGCCATTGTGAAGATAAGGTGCTATGGCAACAGGAAGTGAAATTAGTAAAATGTCTCATAGCAATGTAGAGTTCAGTGTTTTCTTTGAAAGTATCATACCTTCTAGCCCCAAGACCAGCTAGATGGCAGCTGTAGTCCCTCAGAAGTATCCTCAAACTCAGGAGAGTACTCTGAGGTACAAAGTAAGTGTGCAGTAGTCCAAATAACATAGCAGGAGCTACTACAGAGTTATCTGACTCTTGTAAGACCAAAGGGCAGTCCTGATGTCCTCTGGTTTGTCACAGGCATTTGTGTTTTGAGAGTGTATTATATTCTCACTGTGGTCTCATCAATGGATCCTTGGATGTGAAATAAGTCACAGCTGCATCTCA